>QLSS01000471.1:8729-21622 GCA_024372645.1 Trichomalopsis sarcophagae
TAGCTTGAATGAAGGACAACGGTAGCGTCAGGGAAACGATAGCGAGGGCGATCGAGAGCTTTACATCAATCGCAACCGGCGACGAGTCCTCACGGCACTCGGCTCGCCGCCATTGCCGCGTTCGTCGAGATACATCGCATCACACTAATCACGTCGCGTCGCGTTCACCCGAGGCACAGCCGCACTAGTTAATTCGCACACTATTACACTGTTACTTACTTGCTACGATAACGAAGGTGAAGGCGAGCTGCAATGGCGCACGGATGCGGGTGATTCGAGGCCTATCGAGAGCTGAGGAGAGAGTCTAGGCGTCCTATCGGTCGAAGCGATCGGAGCGAAAAGAGAGCGAGCTCTCCTCATGCGGCAACACATGGCCGCGGGGCCAGCGCTGCGCGCGCTCCCCACGCGAACTACTCCCCCCTCTACGCGCCTGCTCGTGGCTCGACCTGCCACGTCGCGCGGTTGTCGGTGTCTCGCGGCGCAAATTCTCGCTTGGAACGTGTAGTCGAACTACCACGTTACAATATATATATATATATATATATATATATATATATATATGGGACGATCAATGCATTAACAAGTAGCTAAAATATCGTTTTTTTTAAATTTCGTACTTTTCATAGGTGCCTAGGCTCTACATCATCAGAAAACAATATTCTGATATTTTTCTCTATATCTGAGAAGTATAACCTTCATTTTAAAAAAAAAATTAGGTCCCTAGCACTTTCCTGAGAGGCACAATTTGATTTTGACAATACTTTTCCTGAAATCGCGCATAGTGCGATGCCGCGCGCTTCTCGTCTGTCAACGCTCGCGGTTTTTGCCAAAATTATCGTGGATGACTCGCGTTTTTCCTCTCGCCTTTATTCTCGTCTTCCTCTCGCACTTTTCCGCGTTCTCTATTCGCTGTTTCTGTTGTAAAGACCGTATTTGATAGGGATACGGGCTGCGCGAGCTTTACAAATAATTATTTATTCGCGAGAACTAGCATAAGCTCGAGAGCTTTATTGTTACTAGAGATACTTAAGTTGAATGGATGGACTAGATATATAGGTATACAATGTATATCTAATTGCAAACGTGGACGCGAGACTGTCAGTGGGACATGCGCGGACACTCTCGTGCGCGGACTGTAGGGTGTCCGCTTTTGGTGGACGATGCTGAGTCCACTTTTATACTTACGCGCGGACGTTGTGCTTGTCCTGAGGTTCTTACGTTTGTTACTATTGGTTTTATAGGCACTTGATTTTCTTTCTGTTTACTTCTTTGGGATGTAGGTTATTATATAGATCACTCTTAATTAATAGAATAATAATAGTAGAAACTGATTAAATTGTTATCTTTGTTTTATTGGGGGCAACCCAGAACTCAGCAGACAATACAGTTTCTTACAGGATGTTATTGCTTGTGCGTAGGTATCTTGTAGTTACTTTGATGTTGGTACAATAAAACTTAACTGACAGTATATTTTGTTCTGATATGTGACCTGAACTGGATAGTCTTCGTGGCACGACAGATGCTAATTGATCTTACTCTACACGATTACTCGTGGCTGATTTATGTACGGTAAATCTAATTTGCTCTATGGTTTCCCACTAACGCCGGTCTGCTATCGACGGGCCCCTCGCTTGTTGCACGATGCAGACTCTCAAACCAGAAAACAAGGAGTTCTACTATAACTTGTACACAGAGTTTGAGTGTTTTCTAGGCACTCAATAGGCGATGCGTACAAAGGTATAGCACTCGTACTCGTTATCCGGGTACAGCTACACGACGACAAGTTACTTATACAAAAGGCACTCCGTGGATCGTTTCCTGGCTTTTTAAAGCCTCGGTGACGATTCAAGGAGTTGTGAAATTACGTGAAACGCGGCAACGATCGACCAATCAACACCTGACGTGTAACGACAATGTACAAAAGTAAGTCAGTAGTACGCGCGTATAAGAAACGCTGACTCGTAGGTCAAAGTGCTCGCTCCGATGTTCGGCGATTGGTTTTCTGCTCTTGCAATCGGTTTAGTATACGTTGTCTGTATGGGTACACTAATGCAGTCGTACAGGCGATGTATGTGTGTGTATATATATATATATATATATATATATATATATATTCGTAATTGCTAAGGTGTATAAACGTGGGACATTACACGGTTACACACGAACAAGAATTCGACGCTCTATCGCAGCAGAGCTACACTTAGCACCCGCGACTCTCTTTCCCGGAATTCTCTCCCCTCGCTAGTCTTCTGCAAACTCTCGACTACTCCTCACTTGTCGGTGATCCCCTCGAATTTCCTTGTCCTTATGTTAATGTTCCTTCTCTTCTCCACTCGCACAAAAATCACAGAAAATCACGATTAATAATTGCGAGAAGCAGTTATTATTTACCAGGGGAAGAGCGGCCTCGCGACGGATATCGTACCGTCGCAAATAGAGAATTTATACGTACAGAACATCCAAAATTACTAATCATAGAAAAGAGTAGTTATTTAAACGCGTATCATTTTCAAAACTTTAAAATTAGTAATATAAATAGCATAAACTTAGGTTTATTTACATATGTTAATTCGAAACTTGTATGTATAGAAAAGCATTTAGGAAAGAAGTTAATAGTATATTACGATACGTGTAACCTAAGTAGCCGATTATTAGCGCCCGAGCGCAGTGAGGGTGATAAAACGCCGTGCACTAATGGGCTGCTTAGTTCACAAGTATCGTATACAATTTTATAGCACAGCTGCTTAAATCCGCCAAGTCACGCCTGTCCGTGATCTAAGCAGTCCATTATTGTACCGTGAGGTCGGCGATATACGCGGTTCAATAATGGACTACTTAGGTCACGGATATGCGTGACTTAAACGTGGATTTAAGCCCGACTGTGCTATAAATAATTTATATTTTAATTTAATAACAGAAAAATGTAAAATTGAAATAAAGGTAATCCAAAATTTCTTAGCCATTGCCTTTCTTCCCTGGATGAATTTGTCTATAGTATTGTTACGTCCTGACGACTCTTTATAAAATAGTCAGGAACGTAATGATAAGGGTAGTGGCAAAGGCTATAATAATATTAGTCGCGCTTAACACTCTCACTGTTAGTAACTGATTGTAAGTAAGAAAACTTACCTTCTGGGTACGATGATAGTTCGTTGTGAGCAAGCAGATTCAACTTCGTATTGGGTAAATAGGATGTTGTTTGCAAAGAACTTTTAAACGAATTTTATTTCACTGCAACTCTATTATTTATTTAACTAGCTGTATAAAATTCTCTTACAATATTATTCGCGTAAATGACAATGAAATTCTATATGGATATTTATAAGGAAAATTACTTTCACGAATATATCGCCAATTGTCGAACTGACGTGTACGGAGTCCGTGACTGCATACGAACTGTTTAATTGAGTACGTGCAAGGCTTTTTAAAATCTTGTTCGTAACGTAATATTTGCAATATTTACGAACTTAAAATTACAGAAAACGTATACATAAAAAGTGGCGCTCACTTACAACGTCACAAATTGTTGATGTCTTAATTCGACAGTGGCCTACATTCGGCCGTGTGTCGATACTGTTAAGCGCACGCAATGCATTCTTCTTTGAGAGTTTGAATTTCAATGTATTTTAATTATTTTAGTTTTTGAATAAATTTATGCAATAAATCACACGTCGTGATAGTATTATGAAAAAACTTGGATACATAGCAAGAATCGCAGGCGAAGTAGTACATTTAATAATATGTGTACCAAAAACGGTAAAAATTTTGCATGCAAAAGGAATGCTACAATCAATTACCAGTTTCATCAGGAAATAAAACCTGATTCTTAACGCCAAAAATGCATATTCTGGTGAAGGAGGGAGTTCAAGTAAATTGTAACTCAATAGTAACTACATACTACAGGATTTCGGAGGAATGGATAATATTTACACCAACATTAATTAAAACAGTATCACCGCATATTTTGAAATTAAACACGAAGATTAGATGGGCATTTGAGTCTGTCGAAACACTGGCAATGAGTGGAGTGTATTCTCAAGAAGAGTTGGACTAATTACTGTTGGAGTGGTGTATAAATAAAAACACTGTATGGTTATTAATAATTGTAAATATATTGTTGAAAGTAAGTGGCATAAGCCATGAGTCGGCAGTACTTTCGTTCAGCTCGGAGTCTAACAAGCAAGAGAGAGAGAGAGAGAGAGAGAGAGAGAGAGAGAGTATAGTATGGCATAGTCTGACTCCACGGAGCCGAGTATACAGTATAGTATGCGCTTAGAGTATATACGGGAGACATGCGCACTGTGCTCGCTCGAGCTCGAGCTTGTCTCGTTGCACGAAATTGTCATCAAGTACCTTATTTATGTATTACGACTATATAAATTCACATATTACAACACGCCTCCTAAATTTTACAGTCGTGATAGTTTTACATTATAATTCGATAGATTTGTGTTACATCAGTTTTTAATTTCTCATACAATTCGTCATCGCATTTTAGATTAATTGAATTAAGAGCATTTCAAGTGAACTTGAGTTTTACAACTGAACTTGGCGATTATTACTCTGAACTTGGATTTTACAGTTGAACTTGGCAATTATTATTTTGAACTTTGTATAAACGCTTTAGATTAGTCTTAAACTTTTTCTATTGTTTAGGAACTTTGTTTTATCCAGACTCTTTGTGAAGATGTTTGCTAGATTACATTTTGAGTCAACTTTTACAATGTCAATTTCGCCCATTTCGTCTTTTTCATCATCAAGTTTTCGTACATGTCTAGTATGAATAACTCTACCTTTGACTAGAACTTTATAGCTATTTTTTCTACATAACCTACTAGTACTCCTAATTGGGCTTTATCATCCTATTTGCTTTTTCGCAAAGCTTCTGAAACTCTTACAAAGACTGGACTTTCATAAATTTTCAAATTTTCTATGTTAGGTTTGTTACCAAAAAATATTTCATAAGGAGTTTTGTTCTCCGCTATATTGGCAATTGTACGATTTTTTAGATAAGCAAGAGTTTTCATAATCTCTGGTCAATATTGCCTGTGTATTTTTGCTTCTCGCATCAAGCATTTACCTATATCCATAGCTGACCTATTGTATCTTTCCGCTACTCCCTACAGTTCAAGGACGTACGGTGGACATGCTACTAGTTCTATTCCCCTAGACTTTACAAAATCATAAATCTTACGGTTTAAATATTCTTTACCATTCTCACATTGCAATATCAGCGGAGTCGTTGCGAAGCCGAAAACTAACGACTCAGATTAATAAGTAGATCAGCGAGATTAATGAGTATCCCCCGTATACGCCGAGCAACCAGTTATAATTATACACTCGATATGGACTCTTGTACGACGCTCCTATCCATCTACAAGAGTTACCGGATACTTATAGAACTTTATCTTGAATAAATCGTGAAAGTCTGCTAAAATAGTGTACAAATATGTAGATATCTTTGAGGCCCTCTTAACCTCTGCTGATCACTGTTACCCCACTACGTGTTAAGCGAGCGCGCTTCATTCCGTGTTCAGCGAGCGACCGAGCAACAGTTCTTGTGTGTGTCTCGATAGTGCGAGTTTCTTCGTAAATAAAGAATTACATTTTGGACTCCAAGACTCTTTCGTCCCTTCTCCAAAACCCACTACATCCTTGTCAGGTTATGGGCCCAGCTGGAGAGGACGGTGATTTCTTGGACGAGAGAAAGAAACTCAAGCGACAGGAGGGGGCGACGGATACGACTGAGATAATGGAGACGACCGAGATCGCCGAGGTGATCGGGATGGCGAGTACGAGAGAAAGCGACAGACGGTGTGAACAAGTTTCGACGCCAGGTACGTACCACAATTCCGCGAGAGTGTGTGATAAAATCACAGTGGATAACTGTGAAAATAAAACCAGTGCGCGACGGTTACGACGGATACGAATAAAAACCAAAAATCTGCGAGCGAAAATTGTTGCGCGACAGTGCGAGTGACCGATGTTAAAGTGACGAATATTTGTGAATTTGTATAATAAAAGAAGCGATAATTTCTCAATAAAAGAGAACGTTGGTTTTAGACGATAGCTGTACGTGCATAGGTTTTCGTATTACCGCGGTATTAAGGGAAGGAGTGACCGTATCGCTAATTTTCCATATTTAGAAACGGACGCGTTTCTACGAAAACGACATAGAGCTCGGCGCAACAAGTCGAAGCCGGCACGTGAATTCCGAGAATCGGAGAAGGGGAGCGACCAGCAATCTGACAGTGAAAATGGTGGCGCGCAGGGTAAAGCGGGTACGAGCGGGAACAAAGGCTCTCCGTCATGGCGGCCAGAGAGAGAGAGAGAGAGAGAGAGAGAGAGAGAGAGAGAGAGAGAGATAGAGAGAGAGAGATAGATAGATAGGTCTTTATTTGCTAAAGCAAAAAGAAAAAATAATATAATAAAGATCATAGAGACTGTGTCGAATACAGTCTAACAAATATATAAAAGATATTGTCATATAAAATCACATGAGATCACATTTTGTCATATATAATTATCACATTAAACTCCTCCAGCACTACGTTGTACACTTATGATTTGGTCAAAGACCTATCTGTATCACACGTTTGAAGTCAAAAAAGAAAAATTACGCAGTACTGGAAGGATTTTTACGGCCACGGGCCGAGTCTGACTAGATTAAGACTAGATTAATGAAAAAATAAAAAATACAGCGCCAGAGGGCTCAGAGTTGTCACGATTCAGTGGTCAGCAGGTGCCGCCGTAATGCCCCTTTGAAGGAGGCGAGTGATGGCAGGTTTCGCAGAGCAGAAGGGAGAGAGTTCCAGAACCGAGCACCCTGGACCTGGATGGCCATAGCCCCGGTTTTAGTACTCACGGTAGGGATGCTCAGCTCCTGGGGAACTCCCCTACCGGAGGGTCTGGGCTTGTGTTTATTGAACAACGAGGCCAGATACGAAGGCTCACCGATCCGGGTTATTCTGTATAATAGAATGGCCTCAAAGTAGAGTCTTCTGGAATCAGTGCAAAGCCATTCCAGACGCCTCCGGTAGGGACTGATGTGTTCATCCCTCCTAACCCCGAAGATGAATCTCACACACGAATTGCTCAGTTTCTGTATCCGTATTCGTTGTTCATTAGACACGTCTAGGATAGTCACAGCACAGTAGTCGATGTGTGGTTGTATAAGTGTCTCAACTAGCCTTCTGCGGAGAGTCTCAGTGGTGCAGCCTCTGATAAACCGCAGGCTATATAGGGCTTTATTTACATTTTTCGTGATAGCATCCATCTGCGGTCTCCAAGTCAGTTTGCTATCCAGTACAACACCGAGACTCACGACCGTCTCACTGAATGGGACAATCACCCCGTCCGGCAGCGGAACCCCAGGCAAGTTCCATGATTTAATATCATTAACATTCTTCATGGACCCGAAAAATATAGACTTGGTTTTGCCGGAGTTAAGCCGCAGACCGGAGCTCTCCGCCCAGTCAGAAACCAGCCGCGCCGCTTCTGCCAGTCGAGCCACGCCGTCCAGAAAGTTATCTTTGTTGGTGTGTAGATAGATCTGGAGGTCATCCTCGTAAAAAAGATGTTTAATTGTGTTGCCGTCGCGTATGTTTTGCAGGTCGTTGACATAGAGGGTGAACAGCAAGGGTCCCAGGACAGAACCCTGTGGAACTCCCAGATTCGTTTCAAGCCATTCTGAAGCTCCGCTTTTATTCGAAATTACCATCTGGGATCGTCCCTGTAAATATGATTTAATCCACAGGAGAGCCGCCCCAGAGAACCCCAGCTGCCTCAGCTTAGATAGTAATTTGGAAGGTGAGATGGTGTCAAAGGCCTTGCTGAAGTCAAACAGCAGCATAAGCGTCACCTTCTTTTTGTCAATTGCCATGCGTACGTCGTCAGTCAATTTTATTAACGCTGTTTGTGTGCTGTGGTGTTTTCGGAAACCGGCATGGAAGGGGTCGATTATATTATTTTTATTAAGATACTCCGTGATCTGGGTGTGCGCGATCTTCTCGAGTACTTTTGAGAGGAAGCAGAGCAATGCAAATGCATTGTCTATATTTTCGAGAGGTGATACCGATACTCCCGCGAAGTGCTCGTTCAGCTCCCCTGGCGTAAAACCAAAAAACTCCTCCTCCTTACGCCCAGGCAGGAGGCCGAGATGACGCATTATCTTCCAAATATTTCTATTTTCATCAAGGGCGTCTGATAGTTGTTGGCGAAGGAAGGACTCACGCTCTTGAGCAGAACGCAAGAGAGAGAGAGAGAGAGAAAGAGAGATTAGATTAGATTAGATTAGATTAGATTTATTTGCGTACATTGTATTGTACAATAGTAAGAATTAGCATTATGCAGTTAAAGTAAAAATAGTAAATATAAATTAGAAGTAACGTAAGTTGAGGCATGTGTAGAGTAAGTGTAGTGTGAAAGTGTACTGATAGTGAAGATGATTAGTATGAGAATGAGTAAGTGTGTGCCTGTACATAAATGTCTATGAGTTATGTGTTTTCGAGTTTAAAGTAGTAGTCTTTAGCAAGCCTTTTGAAGGTGACAGTAGATGAGGTGTTTCTGATGTGAGATGGCAGGCTATTCCATAAGTATGAGGCGCTGATATGAAACGAGTTCCTCAGCGTCTCAGTCGCGAAGACAAGTATTTCCAGTGGTGTCGCCTCACCCCTCACAGGCCGGGGCGAGACGCGGAAGTCAAAAAAGGCCAGTACGTATGATGGTACGACCGTGTTAAACATTTTACGAAGGAAGCAGACTGAGAAATACTTCCTGCGTCCAGCAGTGGTTAGCCACTGCAGCTCCCGCCTGTACGGGGAGATGCGCTCATCTCTCCTTACACCATAGATGTACCGGATTCCTGTATTCACGAGTCTCTGTAGTTTTAAGTCGAGTTCCTGCGTCAAGTCACAGTATGCAAGAGAACAGTAGTCGATTACCGGAAAGCCTGTACATTAGCGAGTAAGCACGCTTACACACTTGTGTAACATGCTCCTTCCATGAGAGTTTAGAGTCAAGCACCAATCCCAGATTGCGCAGGGAAGACTCAAAGCTGACCTGGGCACCCCCGATATTAATTAAAGTGTTGGCTGTAGAGGGAAGTAGATTTATGTAGTAGCGGGAGCCCAGGACAATTGCCTTGGTTTTAGTAACATTAAGTTTAAGTTTGTTTTGCGCAGCCCAGCCCGTTATTCTCTCGGCATTAGCACTCATCCTCTCTGATAAAGAATCGAGCTCCTCGAGGTGGCAATGACTGTAGATCTGCAGGTCATCCGCGTAGATGAGATGGGAAACATCGGAGTTGATGTACAGAGCGAACAGCAGGGGACCTAAGACGGAGCCCTGCGGGACGCCGATGTTAAGCCGCTGCAAGGAAGAACGCTCGCTACTATCACCAACGACAGCCTGCTCTCTTCCAGTGAGATAGGAGGCAAACCTGCGGATAACCTGCTTAAAGAAGCCAAAAGTTGTTAGCTTCCTCAGGAGCCGGACGTGTCACACAGTGTCAAACGCCTTGCTAAAATCAAAGAGCAGAAGGAGTGTCACTTTCTTTTCGTTTATCCCGACCCTGACATCGTCAGTTAGCTTAATTAGGCCAGACTGAGTGCTGTGGCCGGTGCGGAAGCCTGTCTGATAATTGTCTAGTAAGAGCCTTGATTCAAGGTATTGCGAGACCTACTTGTGCACCAGCCACTCCAGGGCTTTGGAGAGAAAGCAAAGAAGTGAAATCGGGCGGTAGTCAGTCAGGGTTGTTGGTGAACTGACTTTGTTGAGTGCACGCACCAGTGACAATTTCCAGGCAGATGGGAAACGGGCCTCGATCAGAGACAGGTTGAAGATGTGACATAATACAGGAGCGAGAACTGGTAGTGCTTTTAATATAACAACCTGGGGGATGCCGTCACTCAACACGTCCGATTACGTTATAGGGCTGAACTCGAAATGTCCCGAGAGGTCAAGACTTTCCAGGGTTAGAAGATAGTTCTCAACAGCAGGCGCTAGCGGATCATTGGAGATCGAGCTAAAATGCTTGTTGAGCTCATCTGTGCTAAAGCGAGGTGGTAATGGGGCCTTAGTGGCGAAAATTCCAAGTTTCTCCAGCTCTCTCCAGATCTCGACGATATCAGTCAAGGTTGACAGGCGTGAATAGTAATAATCCAGCCTGGCTTCCTCGACCTGTTTATGAGTATAGTCCCTAGCTTGTCTGTATAAGCGGAGATCTGAATCAAGCCTGGAGTTCCTGAAACGCCTGTATAGTCTATCCCTCTCGGATACAAGGTCACGAAGAGCCGTGGAGAACCACGGGTGACGCTGTTTTTTAGGTGTTACAGTCCGTGATGGGGCGAGTTGATTAATGGCGTTAGTAAGGTTAGCATTGAGTGTAGAGATGTATTCGTCAAGGTATGATAGGGTGAGAGATGACCAGTCACATGCGCTAAGAAAGTCCCTTAGCTTCTCGGCGTAGATTCCTTTAAAGTTACGGTATGACTATGTACTAGGTACGTTTCGTGGAATCTGTACGTCGAGAGTGGCCTTGATAAGGTAATGTCCGTTGATGAAAGGCGAGTCTGTCTTCTAGTGTGACAGCAGGCTATCCTGCTCGTCGATCAGACACAAGTCAAGCCAGGTATCAGAGCCCTGCTTATGGTGCGTGGCACCATATGGGATAGAAGAAAGGGAATTTTTATAAATGAAGGCCCTGATGAAACTGGCATCTTCAGATGATGAAAGCTAATCAGAGTTGAAATCTCCCATTATGACCTTCGTTGAGTAATTGTGCATGTGGGTAGTTAGCTGGTCTATAAAGTTAGAGCCTTGAAAGGATGGAGCGTGAGGAGGACGATACACAACTCCCACGAAGATCGTAGAGATTCCCTTTTGCCGATACCTCACAGAAAAGGTATTCAGGCTTACCCGGCCTGCCAAACCATTCACTGTCAGATGATGAGATAACGCTAGCCGTCAGTGATATATGTATGTTGAGGGCCACACCTCCTCCGTTTCTGTTTCTGTCCCGTCTGTAAAGTACGTAGTCGTCCAGTGAAGGGATGGACGTTACCTTTTCGCTCAACCATGTCTCAGTAACAGCTATTACGTGAAATGGAGAGCGAGTGGATAAAAAGAGCCTGATCATCTCAATGTGACCCGTAAGCGAGTTCGCATTGAACTGACAGACTCGTAGACCCTCGGACAAAGACGCCTCAGAGCCGGGTGAAAACGTGGCAGATGAGCTTGATGGTGGGTGTGGTGAGATGATATGTTTGTGTTTGAGCCTCAGTGTAGAGCGATGTCGGCAGTGAGAGGGAGCCGGGCTAATAAAGCATCCAGTTCAGCGTCGGTGTTGATGATGGTGGCCCGCTCCCTGTCGTCGTTGCAGCGCGTGTAAAGCCTTCCTTCTCGGGTGAACGTGCGGCAGTCCTGCCTCCTCTTGGCCTCCAGCCTGGTCCTCGAACGCAGCTTATGGACGTCAGAGGGAAGCAGCTCGTTGATGTTTATGAGCCCTTGGTGGTCAGGGCTCAGAGCTTTAGCTTCCTCCAGCAAGGTGGCGACCAATTCGCTGGTGTGCAGCTTACGTTTCCGGGCCTTAGCGATTACTATGGAGCGTGCAAGCGCGCTTGAGGACAGGGTGACGGCTAGTGGTGGAAGTCTGCCGTCACCCCTGGCGGAGTTGTTGGATGCATCAAGTCTCCCCATGGTCCTGACTGATGCTATATCCCTTCTGAGGACCGTGGGGTCAAGCGGGCTCACGACTGAGTAGGCGAGGAGGTGCAGCGAGGTTTCGCGGGTGTAGTGCAGGCCAGTGACGACGATTACGCTGTTGGATGACTGCTCTTGTCGCCTCCTGACCTCAGCCAATTCGCTGCGCAGACTACAGATCTCCGCAGCGCCCGGCATAGTACTGCTGCTGTCCTGCTGCGTTGTCAGGCTCCTCGACGAGAGGTCTTCTATTTGTGCCTGCAACTCGGTGATGGTGGACTCAGCATTTTGAATGCGAGTCTTGAGTGCAGGCAGCTCATCGAGGGCCTTGAGACGCTTCTCCAGCGGGCCAAGTCGCTGCTCAATCTTGGAGATCGCGTCTTGAGGGATTCTGTTTGAGCGATGCGGATGTTTGGGAGTACCCTTGCCTGCTGCTGTTGTTGCCGTTACTCCCAACACAGTTATTGCAGCAGAGGATGATTTTGTGCTCGCTTTGCCTCCCCTGTTGTTGCTCTCCGCACAGGTGAGACAGGCTATTGTTTGCCTGTCGCTCATCACCATAGCCTTGACGTTGACAGTGTTCTGACACTTTACGTGGAAGTATAAACCACAGTGTTCACACCTTGTCGGGTCTTTATGCTGAATCGGTTGTTTGCAGTTGCTGCATTGTTGAAATATCACTTCCACGTTCTTCTCGCCGTTTGCACTCATTTCTCGTCGATAATTTATTGGCAGTCGGTGAGGCAGATATTCGTTAAGAGTGATAGATTATCGACGGAGTGAAAGAGTAGATGGTGTGACTCTTACGGCTAGATGGCGTGTTAGTGGAGAGAACGTGAAAGTGAAAGTACCGACCTCGAAAAATTGTGAAGACGTCTTGAAGATTCTCCCGCGATGTAGCAGGTGTCGCCACGATGTAGATTTCGGAGAGAAGGAGACGCCGCACAGTGTCGAAAATTGGACAAAATTCGCTCAACTGCTGGTTTCGCAAGGTATCCCCCTAAAACCACTTGAAAAGGGTTCCCTGATACTCCTAAAAACAGGTGTCACTGCGATAATTTTGATATTTTCATTCCCGCATTTGTAGGCAACGATAGACCAATGATACCTCATTTCACCATTTTCTCGAATTTGTCATAATCGTGTAAAGTTGTATATATGTATATATAACTTCATATATACCCATATATATA
>QLSS01000471.1:26622-49291 GCA_024372645.1 Trichomalopsis sarcophagae
AGAGAGAGAGAGAGAGAGAGAGAGAGAGAGAGATAGAGAGAGAGAGATAGATAGATAGGTCTTTATTTGCTAAAGCAAAAAGAAAAAATAATATAATAAAGATCATAGAGACTGTGTCGAATACAGTCTAACAAATATATAAAAGATATTGTCATATAAAATCACATGAGATCACATTTTGTCATATATAATTATCACATTAAACTCCTCCAGCACTACGTTGTACACTTATGATTTGGTCAAAGACCTATCTGTATCACACGTTTGAAGTCAAAAAAGAAAAATTACGCAGTACTGGAAGGATTTTTACGGCCACGGGCCGAGTCTGACTAGATTAAGACTAGATTAATGAAAAAATAAAAAATACAGCGCCAGAGGGCTCAGAGTTGTCACGATTCAGTGGTCAGCAGGTGCCGCCGTAATGCCCCTTTGAAGGAGGCGAGTGATGGCAGGTTTCGCAGAGCAGAAGGGAGAGAGTTCCAGAACCGAGCACCCTGGACCTGGATGGCCATAGCCCCGGTTTTAGTACTCACGGTAGGGATGCTCAGCTCCTGGGGAACTCCCCTACCGGAGGGTCTGGGCTTGTGTTTATTGAACAACGAGGCCAGATACGAAGGCTCACCGATCCGGGTTATTCTGTATAATAGAATGGCCTCAAAGTAGAGTCTTCTGGAATCAGTGCAAAGCCATTCCAGACGCCTCCGGTAGGGACTGATGTGTTCATCCCTCCTAACCCCGAAGATGAATCTCACACACGAATTGCTCAGTTTCTGTATCCGTATTCGTTGTTCATTAGACACGTCTAGGATAGTCACAGCACAGTAGTCGATGTGTGGTTGTATAAGTGTCTCAACTAGCCTTCTGCGGAGAGTCTCAGTGGTGCAGCCTCTGATAAACCGCAGGCTATATAGGGCTTTATTTACATTTTTCGTGATAGCATCCATCTGCGGTCTCCAAGTCAGTTTGCTATCCAGTACAACACCGAGACTCACGACCGTCTCACTGAATGGGACAATCACCCCGTCCGGCAGCGGAACCCCAGGCAAGTTCCATGATTTAATATCATTAACGTTCTTCATGGACCCGAAGAATATAGACTTGGTTTTGCCGGAGTTAAGCCGCAGACCGGAGCTCTCCGCCCAGTCAGAAACCAGCCGCGCCGCTTCTGCCAGTCGAGCCACGCCGTCCAGAAAGTTATCTTTGTTGGTGTGTAGATAGATCTGGAGGTCATCCTCGTAAAAAAGATGTTTAATTGTGTTGCCGTCGCGTATGTTTTGCAGGTCGTTGACATAGAGGGTGAACAGCAAGGGTCCCAGGACAGAACCCTGTGGAACTCCCAGATTCGTTTCAAGCCATTCTGAAGCTCCGCTTTTATTCGAAATTACCATCTGGGATCGTCCCTGTAAATATGATTTAATCCACAGGAGAGCCGCCCCAGAGAACCCCAGCTGCCTCAGCTTAGATAGTAATTTGGAAGGTGAGATGGTGTCAAAGGCCTTGCTGAAGTCAAACAGCAGCATAAGCGTCACCTTCTTTTTGTCAATTGCCATGCGTACGTCGTCAGTCAATTTTATTAACGCTGTTTGTGTGCTGTGGTGTTTTCGGAAACCGGCCTGGAAGGGGTCGATTATATTATTTTTATTAAGATACTCCGTGATCTGGGTGTGCGCGATCTTCTCGAGTACTTTTGAGAGGAAGCAGAGCAATGCAAATGCATTGTCTATATTTTCGAGAGGTGATACCGATACTCCCGCGAAGTGCTCGTTCAGCTCCCCTGGCGTAAAACCAAAAAACTCCTCCTCCTTACGCCCAGGCAGGAGGCCGAGATGACGCATTATCTTCCAAATATTTCTATTTTCATCAAGGGCGTCTGATAGTTGTTGGCGAAGGAAGGACTCACGCTCTTGAGCAGAACGCAAGAGAGAGAGAGAGAGAGAAAGAGAGATTAGATTAGATTAGATTAGATTAGATTTATTTGCGTACATTGTATTGTACAATAGTAAGAATTAGCATTATGCAGTTAAAGTAAAAATAGTAAATATAAATTAGAAGTAACGTAAGTTGAGGCATGTGTAGAGTAAGTGTAGTGTGAAAGTGTACTGATAGTGAAGATGATTAGTATGAGAATGAGTAAGTGTGTGCCTGTACATAAATGTCTATGAGTTATGTGTTTTCGAGTTTAAAGTAGTAGTCTTTAGCAAGCCTTTTGAAGGTGACAGTAGATGAGGTGTTTCTGATGTGAGATGGCAGGCTATTCCATAAGTATGAGGCGCTGATATGAAACGAGTTCCTCAGCGTCTCAGTCGCGAAGACAAGTATTTCCAGTGGTGTCGCCTCACCCCTCACAGGCCGGGGCGAGACGCGGAAGTCAAAAAAGGCCAGTACGTATGATGGTACGACCGTGTTAAACATTTTACGAAGGAAGCAGACTGAGAAATACTTCCTGCGTCCAGCAGTGGTTAGCCACTGCAGCTCCCGCCTGTACGGGGAGATGCGCTCATCTCTCCTTACACCATAGATGTACCGGATTCCTGTATTCACGAGTCTCTGTAGTTTTAAGTCGAGTTCCTGCGTCAAGTCACAGTATGCAAGAGAACAGTAGTCGATTACCGGAAAGCCTGTACATTAGCGAGTAAGCACGCTTACACACTTGTGTAACATGCTCCTTCCATGAGAGTTTAGAGTCAAGCACCAATCCCAGATTGCGCAGGGAAGACTCAAAGCTGACCTGGGCACCCCCGATATTAATTAAAGTGTTGGCTGTAGAGGGAAGTAGATTTATGTAGTAGCGGGAGCCCAGGACAATTGCCTTGGTTTTAGTAACATTAAGTTTAAGTTTGTTTTGCGCAGCCCAGCCCGTTATTCTCTCGGCATTAGCACTCATCCTCTCTGATAAAGAATCGAGCTCCTCGAGGTGGCAATGACTGTAGATCTGCAGGTCATCCGCGTAGATGAGATGGGAAACATCGGAGTTGATGTACAGAGCGAACAGCAGGGGACCTAAGACGGAGCCCTGCGGGACGCCGATGTTAAGCCGCTGCAAGGAAGAACGCTCGCTACTATCACCAACGACAGCCTGCTCTCTTCCAGTGAGATAGGAGGCAAACCTGCGGATAACCTGCTTAAAGAAGCCAAAAGTTGTTAGCTTCCTCAGGAGCCGGACGTGTCACACAGTGTCAAACGCCTTGCTAAAATCAAAGAGCAGAAGGAGTGTCACTTTCTTTTCGTTTATCCCGACCCTGACATCGTCAGTTAGCTTAATTAGGCCAGACTGAGTGCTGTGGCCGGTGCGGAAGCCTGTCTGATAATTGTCTAGTAAGAGCCTTGATTCAAGGTATTGCGAGACCTGCTTGTGCACCAGCCACTCCAGGGCTTTGGAGAGAAAGCAGAGAAGTGAAATCGGGCGGTAGTCAGTCAGGGTTGTTGGTGAACTGACTTTGTTGAGTGCACGCACCAGTGACAATTTCCAGGCAGATGGGAAACGGGCCTCGCTCAGAGACAGGTTGAAGATGTGACATAATACAGGAGCGAGAACTGGCAGTGCTTTTAATATAACAACCTGGGGGATGCCGTCGCTTCCCCTCGCCTGGGTGTCGAAGTGCGACACTGCACTCAATACGTCCGATTCCGTTATAGGGATGAACTCGAAATGTTCCGGGAGGTCAAGACTTTCCAGGGTTAGAAGATAGTTCTCAACAGCAGGCGCCAGTGGATCATTGGAGATCGAGCTAAAATGCTTGTTGAGCTCATCTGTGCTAAAGCGAGGTGGTAATGGGGCCTTAGTGGCGAAAATTCCAAGTTTCTCCAGCTCTCTCCAGATCTCGACGATATCAGTCAAGGTTGACAGGCGTGAATAGTAATAATCCAGCCTGGCTTCCTCGACCTGTTTATGAGTATAGTCCCTAGCTTGTCTGTATAAGCGGAGATCTGAATCAAGCCTGGAGTTCCTGAAACGCCTGTATAGTCTATCCCTCTCGGATACAAGGTCACGAAGAGCCGTGGAGAACCACGGGTGACGCTGTTTTTTAGGTGTTACAGTCCGTGATGGGGCGAGTTGATTAATGGCGTTAGTAAGGTTAGCATTGAGTGTAGAGATGTATTCGTCAAGGTATGATAGGGTGAGAGATGACCAGTCACATGCGCTAAGAAAGTCCCTTAGCTTCTCGGCGTAGATTCCTTTAAAGTTACGGTATGACTATGTACTAGGTACGTTTCGTGGAATCTGTACGTCGAGAGTGGCCTTGATAAGGTAATGTCCGTTGATGAAAGGCGAGTCTGTCTTCTAGTGTGACAGCAGGCTATCCTGCTCGTCGATCAGACACAAGTCAAGCCAGGTATCAGAGCCCTGCTTATGGTGCGTGGCACCATATGGGATAGAAGAAAGGGAATTTTTATAAATGAAGGCCCTGATGAAACTGGCATCTTCAGATGATGAAAGCTAATCAGAGTTGAAATCTCCCATTATGACCTTCGTTGAGTAATTGTGCATGTGGGTAGTTAGCTGGTCTATAAAGTTAGAGCCTTGAAAGGATGGAGCGTGAGGAGGACGATACACAACTCCCACGAAGATCGTAGAGATTCCCTTTTGCCGATACCTCACAGAAAAGGTATTCAGGCTTACCCGGCCTGCCAAACCATTCACTGTCAGATGATGAGATAACGCTAGCCGTCAGTGATATATGTATGTTGAGGGCCACACCTCCTCCGTTTCTGTTTCTGTCCCGTCTGTAAAGTACGTAGTCGTCCAGTGAAGGGATGGACGTTACCTTTTCGCTCAACCATGTCTCAGTAACAGCTATTACGTGAAATGGAGAGCGAGTGGATAAAAAGAGCCTGATCATCTCAATGTGACCCGTAAGCGAGTTCGCATTGAACTGACAGACTCGTAGACCCTCGGACAAAGACGCCTCAGAGCCGGGTGAAAACGTGGCAGATGAGCTTGATGGTGGGTGTGGTGAGATGATATGTTTGTGTTTGAGCCTCAGTGTAGAGCGATGTCGGCAGTGAGAGGGAGCCGGGCTAATAAAGCATCCAGTTCAGCGTCGGTGTTGATGATGGTGGCCCGCTCCCTGTCGTCGTTGCAGCGCGTGTAAAGCCTTCCTTCTCGGGTGAACGTGCGGCAGTCCTGCCTCCTCTTGGCCTCCAGCCTGGTCCTCGAACGCAGCTTATGGACGTCAGAGGGAAGCAGCTCGTTGATGTTTATGAGCCCTTGGTGGTCAGGGCTCAGAGCTTTAGCTTCCTCCAGCAAGGTGGCGACCAATTCGCTGGTGTGCAGCTTACGTTTCCGGGCCTTAGCGATTACTATGGAGCGTGCAAGCGCGCTTGAGGACAGGGTGACGGCTAGTGGTGGAAGTCTGCCGTCACCCCTGGCGGAGTTGTTGGATGCATCAAGTCTCCCCATGGTCCTGACTGATGCTATATCCCTTCTGAGGACCGTGGGGTCAAGCGGGCTCACGACTGAGTAGGCGAGGAGGTGCAGCGAGGTTTCGCGGGTGTAGTGCAGGCCAGTGACGACGATTACGCTGTTGGATGACTGCTCTTGTCGCCTCCTGACCTCAGCCAATTCGCTGCGCAGACTACAGATCTCCGCAGCGCCCGGCATAGTACTGCTGCTGTCCTGCTGCGTTGTCAGGCTCCTCGACGAGAGGTCTTCTATTTGTGCCTGCAACTCGGTGATGGTGGACTCAGCATTTTGAATGCGAGTCTTGAGTGCAGGCAGCTCATCGAGGGCCTTGAGACGCTTCTCCAGCGGGCCAAGTCGCTGCTCAATCTTGGAGATCGCGTCTTGAGGGATTCTGTTTGAGCGATGCGGATGTTTGGGAGTACCCTTGCCTGCTGCTGTTGTTGCCGTTACTCCCAACACAGTTATTGCAGCAGAGGATGATTTTGTGCTCGCTTTGCCTCCCCTGTTGTTGCTCTCCGCACAGGTGAGACAGGCTATTGTTTGCCTGTCGCTCATCACCATAGCCTTGACGTTGACAGTGTTCTGACACTTTACGTGGAAGTATAAACCACAGTGTTCACACCTTGTCGGGTCTTTATGCTGAATCGGTTGTTTGCAGTTGCTGCATTGTTGAAATATCACTTCCACGTTCTTCTCGCCGTTTGCACTCATTTCTCGTCGATAATTTATTGGCAGTCGGTGAGGCAGATATTCGTTAAGAGTGATAGATTATCGACGGAGTGAAAGAGTAGATGGTGTGACTCTTACGGCTAGATGGCGTGTTAGTGGAGAGAACGTGAAAGTGAAAGTACCGACCTCGAAAAATTGTGAAGACGTCTTGAAGATTCTCCCGCGATGTAGCAGGTGTCGCCACGATGTAGATTTCGGAGAGAAGGAGACGCCGCACAGTGTCGAAAATTGGACAAAATTCGCTCAACTGCTGGTTTCGCAAGGTATCCCCCTAAAACCACTTGAAAAGGGTTCCCTGATACTCCTAAAAACAGGTGTCACTGCGATAATTTTGATATTTTCATTCCCGCATTTGTAGGCAACGATAGACCAATGATACCTCATTTCACCATTTTCTCGAATTTGTCATAATCGTGTAAAGTTGTATATATGTATATATAACTTCATATATACCCATATATATATACCATTATACTATATATATATATATATATATATATATATATATATATATATATTATTTATACGAATAAATGGTTGGTTCTCTGTGAAATCGAGAACTAAAAAATTAATATATCCATAAGTTAAAGAATATGTTCTATAGATATCCAAATAGTCTTATGAATTTTTTCAGACTTTTTTCATCGATACTCTTCGAGTTATAGGGTGTCAAAAGCAGGTGCTAAGCATTTTCTGCGTTTTTTTGTCTATTTTGAATGATTGATAACTGCTCAGGGAAGCATTTTTCACTATAGACATACTAATACTTTTTTTGTGAAATTTTCTCACCTTTTGAATAAAAATATCCTTAAAGTCATATGTATATATATGTTTAGGCTACCTTATTTGCAATTTAAACCTTTAAATCCGAAATTCTGCTGGTTCGATCCCATGGATCTAGACCAAAAAATTCATGGAGATGCCTTTTTTAAAGTAAAAAAATATCTATTAAGTTTTAGAGTGGGTCTGACCTTCTACTAGAAGTTATACATCAAACAAACATAATATATTATGATGATTAACTATAATTATATATCTAAGTTCTGTACATCGATTGTGTATCTTCTATCCATCTCCAACTTCACCTCTATCGATATTCCTATTTTCTATATTTCTTATGTCTATTTCTACCTCGTTCTACATTCAGCCCTTTAATCCAGTTTTAGTTATATCTCTATCTCTATTTTCAGCTCATGGTTTCTTTATTTTTCCACGCAATCTGCATTTTCTTTCTTTTATTATTTTTCGAGTATTCGTTTTCTCGATTTCTAATCTGAATCTTGTTTGTATCTTTAGTTCATTATTTTTTATCCTTTTTTTTCATTTTCTTAGGTATTACATTTTTTCTGCCTAACGTACATATCTACTTTACTCGATTATCATAGATTTATAATTATCTGATAGACCTAGATTTAGTTTAAACGTATGTTGGTTAGAGTAAAAGATTTATAAGTTTATCAATTTGGCATATCCAATCACACAGCTGAATTTTATCATGATGTTTTGATAGTTCTAAGCTGTAATATAGAATTGACTCCATTTAGTTATCGTTTCTTTCATAGTACGATTTAAGCCCCTTTACCACGACAAGGTAGAAGTCCTAAAAAGGGGGTTTTTCTTTTTTTTGGTTTTGTATTTTTATATTTTTTAATTTTTTATTGCATTTCATTCTATTTTGTATTATGTTTGTCGTAATTTCATTTTCACTGTGATTCGTATATTTATATACGTTTAATTTGTTATTTCTTTTATAGTTTATCGCTATAATATTTAGTTATTCCATTTCCTCAGATGTGATTATAAATTTTTTAGCTTCAGAGGTTAATTGTTGTTCATTTTTTTTTATCGTTTTCGACAACTGCTTATGACTGGGTCTGATGAAACCATAAAATAATGTATTATATCTTCATTCGTTTGAGACCTTTGGAATATCCTGCTATGTTCAGCACGAGCTTTCCGAAATATTTTGTTGGAAGCTTCCTGCGCTTCTTCAGAATAATATCCTATAGGTTTTGGAAATTCAATCATAATATCACATCCGTGTATAAGGATTTTATGTACAGATGGTGGCATTTTGTACCAGGGGTACATTTCTACACATCTTTTAGCCGTCTCTAAGCAGTAATCTTTGAATAATACTAAGTTAACTATTTTTTACATATTATTTGCAGAATTACGTACAATCTAGATAAAAATTCCTCATTAACGCCTATAATTTTAGATACCTCTTTTGATTGAGCAAAGAAAGTATGCGCTACATTTCCCGTATTCGTGGTACCTGCACCTTGTTTAACTACGTCAACTGTTATTCTCAGTCTACTTCTTAACGACTTCTGAATTTCTGATTTTCTCACTCTTTTTAACTCTTTATTGACAGGTCCTCTTGCTTCTCCCTTCTGAAAATCTAGATTATAAGAAATATGCAGTGCATACTCCATAAATCGAATCCAACTATGTAATATGGGAAAGCTGAATTTGTAAAATCTGTATGACAATGAAGACCTAAGACATGATCTATATCATTCATCTTCTTAGGTCCAACTCCACAAATGTTACAGCGACTAGATGCTTTTTGATTTGTTATAACATTGCCCGCTTTACCATCAATCATGGTACACTTCAAATCAAATTTCACATTGAACGTCATATCCATAAAATCTATGATATAATTTTGGACTTTGTTCAGTATTTTGGTAATATTTGTGTAGTTTTTGTTTGTAATATTATCGTTTTCTTTAGTAAATATGAAATTTATTGGACGACAATAAAACGTAGACGAAGGTTTTTCATTAATCCACAAAATTTCTTCATCAATAGTTTTGAGTTCAAAAGGTACAAAAGGTGTAATGAACACAGATGCATCTGTAAAATCTTGTGGATCATTAATTTCTGTATCACTGTCACTTGAATTCAAAATCATAGTATTATTTGTAAAAGACTGCCTTGTTGTTTGCTGTCCTGAGCTCCCATCTATACCCCACTTACCTGAAAAAATAACATTTTGATTTGAAGCTTGTAATGCATCTATGTTTAATGTTATCAAAATTCTCTTTAAGGTATGATCAAGCAAAGATATTATATGAACTTTGGCTCCAGAATCAGAAAAATCTATGTGTTCGGGGTAACAAGCCTTCTTGGCATCGTTAATCGACGAATAAGTTGGGTATAACGTGCCTCCATGCATATCACTGGTATAATCTTGCAATTTTGTATACTTTCGTATTGATAAATCTAAATCTAGGTACATGGCTAAGGCTTTATTAATATATTGACTATCAAAGGGAGCTTCGTGTTTAATTTTAAGTGCTGTAACTAGCTCTTCTTTTGTATGTTCTTCAGCCAAGTCAATTGCTCGTCTAAGTTTTGTTTTTGAAGATCCTTCTTCATAAGACAAAAGTGGTCTTATTACTTTTTTGGAATTTAAATTTAGTTTCGATTGAGATAGATTAATATTACTAACTGATGTATCCAAATTTAAAGAATCGGCATCTTCACATTCTAAAGTAAAAGTTTTCTCAAGAAATTCTTTATATTTTGACAGAAAGATATCTTTTTTACGGGTAACGATTGCCCATTTACGTTTATATTGAATCATAAAGTTTGTTTCAATTTTTTGTATCAATTTTTTTCCTCATTTTCTGAAATTTTATATTTTAATTTGAGATCTTTCAAAATAAATTCAGCAGAAGACTCTGAGAGATTTTTATTATCCCATATCAAATTACAAAAATATGAATATGTTAAATGGATCGACATTTCTTGTAATATTTAGCAATTTAAAACTTTTTTTTTAATATTCAGCTTTTAAAACGTTACATAAACATTTCTAACTTTGTTAATGGCTCAGTATTAGTATATTTAAAACAAATCAATAATAGTATATATTATCTGCAAATAACGATTATAATGAGACTTCTATTTTTAACAATTATTTACTGAAGCACTGTATATCGCCACTTTCAGAATTAATTGTCCTCTAAAATAGTAGTAAAAAATAATTATATAAAATCTTCGTTTATATTGCTTTACAAGTTTATTTTTAAATTCGTATTATTAACAGAGAAATAGAAATGTAAATCCATCTTTTTATAGAAAAGAAACTGTAGCTGTGAATAAAATGTATACTTCTATTACATCTTATTTATATTATTTTTAGTTATATTTATATTTTATTTATATGATTTATATGAATTAACATGGTATTAATACACAATGACACTTAAATTTTCAGATAATGATTTTATTAATATTATTAAACTTCAAAACAACTTATTATGTTGAAGCTTGATACTTTTAGTTTTCTTACTACTAGTAACAGTTTTAGTCTGCTGCGATTTCAAATATGAATAATGTAGCTCTTATTATAATTTTTATAAAAATTATATTTAAAAATATAATACTTTAAGATACTTTAAGAACAACAGCATGTACCTATAATTGTAAAGCCATATATGTTTCAAGTGCTATAACTTGTGTATTCACAAAGTTCGATATAATGGTAAAAATGGTTTGAACATTGGAAAATAGAGATATAATTATTATTATCATACAAGACATGAATCATCGCTCTTGTATGTAATTTATTCTATAAATAAGTACGTTATCAGTCAATCGAAGTGCATATAGTTAATACTTTTATTTTTTTCTTATTTTTATTGCAATAGAAATAAAAAAAAACCGCTGCCAATTCATTGGCACGTAGCTTCCTCCAACTTAATTTATAGTTCCAATAAAGAAAATATTGTTTAATACATATTAGTATGTTAATGCTATTTAAAATATTTTTAAATAAATTTTCCATATGCAAACTTAAAAAAATACGTAGCCTAATCATTAAATTTATGTTATATTCAAATATTATATTTGTTACAAACAAAAAAAAAACAAATATTATTTGTAACAAATAAATGTGAAATCAAGAGCCAAAAAAATTAATATAGCAATAAGTTTGAGAATATGTTCTATAGATATCCAAATGGTCTTATGAAAATCTCACGTGATTTTCACGTGGTAATCACGGGATTTTTTCCGTAGACATTAATTAATTACGTGCTTACTCACGTGATTATAAAGCAATGTATTGTCACGTCGTGTGATTTATTACATAAATTCATTCAAAACCTAAAAAGAATATAAATGTTGAAATTCAAACTCTCCCAAGAAGAAGTGTAATAAGAAAGGCCACACAATTAAATATTGCAAAATAGGAGAAAGTAGGCTACCATTTAGAGTATGTACGATTTGCGAAACAACTGGCCATGAGGAGGCAGAATGCGAAAGAGCAAAGATTCTCGTGGCAGAGTATAAAGCCAAACAACAGCTCAAATGCCAACTATGTGAAGAAAATGGTCATACAGCTAAATTCTGTAATAAATTTAGCAATAAACAACAAACTCAGCCAACAAACAGCAATAATTACAGTAGAAATTTTGCAAATACTGCAAAATAGGAGGTCATGTAGTCAATGAATGTAAAAAACTAAAAGCCCTAGAGAGCGGAGGGAAACATAAGCAAGTAAACTGTAGCTACTGCAATGAAACAGGGCACACAATCGATGCATGTAAAAAAATTAAAAGTCTTGAAAGACAACAAGAGAAATTCTGCTCGATATGCAAAAGTAATAACCATACAGCGGAGAGATGCTTCAGAATTACGAACAACCAGGGAAACTACAGTTCTCTTCCAGGAGGGAGCGCCTAGGAAGGGAAAATGAGAATAAAGCGTTCCCACTACAAGTAACAGAAAAAACAAATCAAGATACAACGTTAGAAAGGAAGAATCTAGAAACCACTGAAAACAAAGCCGACACAATATTACAAACTTATGTACTAAAACTCGAGAATTTATTGCAATACATAGAGGTAGAAGATCAACACTCTAGTAAAATAAATAGGCTACTAGTGGACAGTGGAGCGCAGTTAAATATTATTAAGAAAGAAAATATATCAATGAATCATATAAATAACGACGAACAAATTTTAATATCTGGAATAACGGAAAACGCCATACGTACCCTCGGATCTATAAAGTTACCAATAAACGGAATATATTTCGACTTTCATGTAGCTCCAGAGACATTTATTGCCATTCCGTATGACGGAATCATAGGAATAAAAGTCTTATTACAGCAAAAATTAAGACTGGACAAAGGTTACTTTGAAATAAACCGTAAGAAAATCGAACTGAAATCTACAACGCAGATAAACACAATAAATACTAGTACAACAGCAGAGGAAGGCAGTATGAAAGAAAAGACTCAAGAAATAGAGACACAAGAGATAACTGTACAACAAGATTTAGGAAGAGTATTGGAGATCGTAGGAGAAATTCAGGACAGCACAAATAAAGGTATTTCAGAGTATGAGAGTAACACAGAACGCACAGTTGACTCGCCAGATTTCGTAAAAGAAAACTCGGACGAAGCACAATTGAGCAGCTGGAATCAACGAAGACTTACAGAGTTCATTCATGATTCAAAGGTGCATATGCAGCAATTTATAGGAAACATTAATGAAAATTTCGAAAGTTTAGAAAAAGAAGAAACTGAAGAATACTGCATACAAAATTTTCCGACATTCTTAAAAATACTCAAAGAAAACGTAGATTTTGAAAGTGATGAAAAATATTTACGCCATACAAATGAAATAAATTTCGTCACGTTCGACATAGAAGATATGCCTGATACTTTTACGGGAATTCCAGGATTATCACTGCCAAAAGCGGAAGAAACTTTGCACTGTGGTTCCATATATTTAACGCCAGAAAGCGAAAACAAAGCAGAAGAAATCACAAAATTAAGTAGAAGCGAGAGAAACAAACTATTGATGAATACAATAAATTTAAATCATTTATCGAGAAGAAAAAGGAAATTTATTGAAGATCTAATCCTATTAAATGAAGACATATGCTGGCTAGAAGGAGAAAAGTTGGGAACATGCAACGTGGAAGAGCACAAGATAAATTTAACCGACGAAACGCCAGTTTACGTAAAACAATTTCCGTTACCCTATACATTAAAACAAATAGCTATTAGTGAAACAAAAAAACTAATCAGAAATGAATTAATTAGATCGTCTACTAGCGCATTTAATGCTCCGGCATGGGTTGTGCCAAAAAAAAAGGTCTAACAAAAGACGGGAAAAAGAAATGGAGGTTAGTTATTGATTACCGAAAACTAAATGCCAAAACAATACCAGATCCTTATCTTCTACCAAATATAACAGAGATATTCGATTCTATGGGGAAAAGCAGGTATTTTACAACGATTGATATGGTATCAGGTTTCCATCAAATAAAAATGAAAGAGTCGGATATACACAAAACAGCATTTAGCATACACCCATTGGGACGGTTTGAATTCGAAGTACTTCCATTTGGACTAATTAATTCACCAAGAGTATTTCAAAGAATACTAACTAAAGTACTAGGAGATTTATTGGAGAAAGAATTCTGTTATGTTTATATTGACGACATAATTATAGTATCAAATACAGTAGAAGAACACAACGGAAGATTTAACCTAGTAGCACAAAAACTAAGAGAAGCGGGACTTAAATTAGAAACAAGTAAATGCAATTTTTTCCAGAAAGAGGTAGAGTTTTTAGGCCACATTATTAGTGAGCGAGGAATGAAAACAGATCCAAAGAAAATTGAAGCCATAACAAAATTTCCAATTCCACGCAACGTTAAAAATGTTCGAGAATTTTTAGGGTTAGCAGGCTACTACAGAAGATTCATACAAAATTTTACATAAATAGCTAAACCGATTATACAGTTATTACAAAAACAAGTAAAATTTGAATGGAAGAAAGAACAACAGCAAGCATTTGAACGATTAAAGGAAGCTTTATGTACGGCACCGGTACTACAGTTTCCAGATATGTCAAAACCATTTATTATAACAACAGATACATCTAATTATGCACTTGGATGTGTATTATCACAAGGAGAGATCGGAGAAGACAGACCTATTGCATTTGCGTCAAGAGTATTGAAAGCAGCAGAGAAGAATTATCATACTTATGAGCGTGAAGCCCTTACAATCACGTTTGCAGTAAAAACATTTCGAAATTATATTTACGGCAACAAATTCAAAATAATTACTGACCATAAGCCTTTATTATCATTCAAATCAGCAGATAAAAACAGTAGAGTTCAAAAATGGAGATTACAATTATTAGATTATGATTATGAAATTATTTATAAACCGGGAAAAATTAATACAAATGCGGACGAATTGTCAAGAAATCCAATAGAAAACATTCAAATAAATGTGGTTACAAGAGCTCAAAAAGCAAAAGAACTAAAAACATTAGATACTAGTGAAATACCTACCAATGACTTAAAAATTCAAAAACTAAATGATGAACGGATTAAAAATAGCAAGAAAAAGAAAAACAAAATCAAAGCAGTGAAAAACAAAGCGAAAATAGAAGAACTTACGAAATCAAAAACATGTGAGAAAAAAATAATAAATACGGAAACCGACAAAAACATCATTTATACAAAAAAATCTATACAATTTAGGAAAGACAACATCGCACACGTCATAAATAAACAGGGGAAATCTTTAGACCAAAAAACGGAGTGGCTACTAAATAGCAAAAATGCTACGGCTGATAAATACTTAAATATAAACGAAATTGAAATTATTAATTTAAATTCAAAAAAAGTATTTATAATATGCATGGATACAGGCTAAGCAGCAACCAGGGTAAAAGAAAACGTATACAAAAATTTTGAGCTTCTGAGAGAAATCATGATACGCAAAAAAGTTAAAAGTTTTAGCATTTCTAAGGATTTAAAAATAAATAACATAAATTGGCCGGAAATAGAAGAAATTTTAACTAAAGTTTTCCAACATTCGGATATAAAAGTGGTCATTTGTCTAAATTATATAGAATATGTTGAATTAAAAGATAGAGATAAAATATTCAATTTAAATCACTCTACAGCAGTAGGTGGTCATTCTGGAGTAAATAGAACATTTAATAGAATTAGAAGTAAATATTTTTGGGAAAATTTAAAAACAGACATCGAAAGTAGAGTTAAAAATTGTGAAGATTGTCAAAGAAATAAACTAAAAAGAGTTAAAACAAGACAACCAATGATAATAACCGATATACCTTTCAAAACATTCGATAAAGTAGCCGTGGATATAGTAGGTCCATTAAATCTAACAAAAAATCAAAATAAATATATACTGACAATACAGGATCAGCTATCTAAATTCCTAATAGCCATACCGTTAGCAGATCAAACTGCAGAATCAGTTGCTGACGCGTTTATAAAAAAATTCATATGTATTTTTAGTTCACCTAAAGTAGTTTTAACTGACAGAGGAGCAAATTTTACAAGTAAACTCTTAAAATCAATCGCAAAAAGATTAAAATTCTCAAAGATTGAAACAACAGCATTTTCTCCTCAGTCTAATGCATCATTAGAAAGGGCTCATCATCCATTATGTGAATATTTAAAAAATTTTAGCACGAAAAAAATAGAATGGGACGAATTACTAGAATTAGCACAGTTTCATTATAATACAAGTGTACATAGTGCTCACAAATTCACGCCACATGAACTTGTTTTCGCTTACCCTCCTAGACTACCTTCAAGTGAAGCTTTAAAAGCATCCGAACAGTTACCAACATTTAATAATTATATAACAAATTTAGTAAAAAATATGCAAGATATTGCTACTCTAGCACGAGAAAATCTGATACTCGCGAAAGAAAAATCGAAAAAATATTATGATAGATTTATAAATCCAGTAAATTTCGAAAAAGGGGACCAAGTTTGGCTCATAAAAGAACCAAAATCCGGAAAGTTAGAAAAAAATCAAAATTTGGGACCGTTTGAAATACTAGAGGTCGGCGAGAATAGCAATATCACAATAAACAAAAATGGGAAGCGAAACACAGTGCATGCTAATAAACTAATTATTTATAGAAAGAAAAACTAATATTATTTTCTGTTTTAGGAAAAATAATCATGATCATCACATAATAATTTTTACTGCAATCATTAAAGTAACTATCGCAGTTATTGGTTATGACTGTGGATCTGCAACACCGAATATTACGACATTTTCGCTACTCGACTCTGGAGAATGCGATTTCCATACCACACAAGTAAACTCGACAAACGTCGCTATAGAACTCGTCCAAATAGCAGACTTCAGGACGGTACCAATTATTCAATGTAAAATCGAAATTCATAGAACGATTTTCAACTGCGGGATATTCGGGCATCTTATACCAACGGAAAATGCAGAGCAACAGTACATTGAAGAGATAAGTCATGAACAATGTAAAGCTATTCATGAAACAGGTATTTTTAAATATGACAACATTCATACTATATCAAATTTAAAAATAAATGCAACAACAACGAAAGGCATAGATTTCGCAGGAAGTGCGGAGGGCAACTCTTGTTCAGGCGCTTCCTACGCCGATAGTTTTGGTTCTTGGAATAAAGTGTTTGTTCATGGCTTAATAAAAATCACATTAATAGGAAATACAGCTAGAGTAAACCTAAATAATGATAAGTTAATGTTAAGTTCGGGAGTAGTATGTAAATTTTCGGATAAAAACTGTATGGATATGGAAGGCGGTCATACATTTTGGGACATTCTGCCCACAGGCGAATGCTTTAAAAATTCGTACGACATTTTATTTAAAGGTATTGCGACTAAATATACTAGTAACGAAAATAAAGAAATTGTTTATGCTGTTAGATCTAATGATATCACATTCGCGTTATCGACTAAAAATAAAATAATGCATTGTAATAGAGAATTCATAAGAACAGAACACCCAAAATTATTGATTGCAGAGAAAGATAGCAAATTAAATATGTATTTTTACGAAACCGATAGAGTAAGTAGTGATCATTCCGTAAATTTAGATTTATTTACTTATGTAAACTCTAAGTTTGTATACATTGAGAAACATTTAAGAAAACAAATCAATAATTTATACGTAAATATAATCACGGAAAAATGCGAATTGGAAAAGAAGGTTATCCAGAATTCCCTATCCTTCGCCACGTTAGCACCAGATGAATTTGCCTATAACATCATGAAACAACCAGGATATATTGCAAGAGTTGCTGGAGAAGTAGTACATCTCATAAAATGTATTCCAAAAACAGTCAAGATCTTACATCTAAATGAATGTTATAATCATTTACCAGTATTAGCAGGAAATGAAACTTGGTTTCTAACACCAAAAACTCATATTTTAATAAAACGAGGGATGCAAGTAGATTGCAATTCTATAATACCTACATATTATAAAATATCCGAAGAATGGATAAAGTTTGGAACAAAACCTATTAAAACAGAAGCACCGAACGTGTTAAAACCAAATACGAAAATCGGCTGGACTTTTGAATCAATAGAAGGACTAGCTACGAGTGGAGTGTATTCACAAAACGACCTGGATAAATTACAACAGCAACTAATGTTCCCGATGGAAAAAGCATCACTTTTAAACGTAATAGCAAGAGAAATGGCGGGAGAACACACGTCAGGAGAAATTTTTACAGAAAATACACTAAAACACATTGCTGATAGCACCTGGCATTTAATAATCGAAAAACTAATGACATGGGGTTCATTCTCATCCGCATTTATAATGATATTGATAATCCTGCACATTGGAAAATTAATTATTGATACAATTATAAGAGGATATACTCTCCACACGATTTACGGATGGTCCATACACCTGATTGGAGCATTATTTAGCTCTATCACGCATCTGCTAACATCACTGCAGCATAATTCAGTTAAAAAGGAATGCAAATCAAAGCAGAAGAGAAACGAAATGTACGAAGAGACAGAACTACAAGAAGTAAAAGTCATTCCAGTTCCAATTTCAAGACCTATACAACCACCTCCTATCCCACACAGGCCACCAAGCATCATACCAGTTAAACCTACTATTCCTGTCGCGAAAAATAAAGGAATTTTTTCTTTAAGTTTAGATTAAATATAAAAATGTCTTAAATGCTTCCAAATGATAAAATAAAAAAACTCTTTTGCTTGTAATTTGATAGCCGTAAGATTAAAAAGCGGCCCTACTGCGATACTTGGGCCCCGAGGATTTACATCTAACGATGTAATTTTATCTTTACGATAAATATTAGTTTATGTAGAAATAAAATTGTAAACATTATTAGTGATTTAAAAATTTAGTTAAATTCGAAATTATTTATTGAGTGATTTAAAGGAATGGGAAGAATGTGAATAGGTAAATAAGGAAAATTACAATTAATTTTAATAATTTATTAATCATATACAATTACAATCATAACGATGCTTAATTATAGGTCCTACAATAACTACATAATTTGAGTTAAACACTTCAATATAGATCCGATTAACAGAATTCGTATAAACCTGTAATTCGTAATAAAATAGAAGGCGAAGTCCCCAGGTGTCTTCCTCAGGACCATATTCACCTTCCAGGTAACGGTCATTGATACGACGGTCGCAACGCCTCCAGGAGCGGATAAATTGCCAATCTTGGAACTAGAAAAACAGAAAAAAAAGATATATATTAACTTAAGTTTACATTTATAAAAATATATACTTTATAACCATAGGAAAGGAAGAGAAGAAAACTTACACAGACACGGACATATTTTCGATAACCAGCCCTTGGAGGTATCGGAGAAGGCAAGTGTTCTCTCTTAGCCTTCTTAGCAGCTCGTATGTACTGCCAATCCTGAAACTGAATTGATATATTTAGCAACAGCTAATTAAATAGCAATAATATTTTTAAAATAAATTATAAAAAAATACTTACGCATACGGGCGCATATCGCTTTGGTGGAAAGCCGTACATTTTTACTATGCGAATTGTAAAAATAAACTATACTCACCGGTTGTTATTACTTACCTTTTATAAGCAAAATCCGTCTACTAAACACTTTTGTAATGCTGACCTAATCGAGAGTCAATGAACTTCAATTCTTCAGTACTAAGCATTCTTAGCAGAGAGTTTGAATTTAAATTATAACGTTACAATTTTCATTGCAATTAATTCTCATTAATTGCAATGTTTTGGGCCCCGAGGTGTCACGTCGTGTGATTTATTACATAAATTCATTTAAAACCTAAAAAGAATATAAATGTTGAAATTCAAACTCTCCCAAGAAGAATGCATTACACGCACCGACCGGTTTCGACACACGGCCGAATGCAAGCCACTGATGAATCAGCATATCAGCAATTTGGCCGAATGCAGGCCACTGACAAATCAGCACATCAGCAATTCGTGACGTCTTACGCGAGCGCTACTTTTTATGTATACAATTTCCGAAATTTTAAGTTTGTAAATACTACAAAAATTGCATTGCGAACGACGATTTTAAAAAGCCTTGCACGTACTCAATTAAGCAGTTCGTATACAGACACGAGCTCCGTACGCGTCGTCCGACAATAGACGATATATCAGTGAAAATAGCTTATCGTTATAAATCCAAATACCTAAGTTTTATTCTCACTATTTGTGAATAATATTGTAATTCAGCTTGATATATATATATATATATATATATATATATATATTCATATAGTTAAATAAACTACATAGTTACAGTGAATATAATTCGTGTATCGAACGTTTTATAATCATTCTCTTATACCCAGCACGATCTCAAGTTTGCATCTTGGCAACTGAACTCAAAGGTAAGTTCTTTCATTTAATTGACTAACAGTGAGAGTGTTAGGCGCGAACTAATACCGTTTACAGCCTTGCCACTACACTTATCATTACGTCTGTGACTATTTATTTAAGAGTAGTCAGGACGTAACAGTATCTCGCGATTAATCATAGGATTAATCACGCAACTACTCACGCAATTAATTACAGAACTAATCATTATTGCGTAACCATAATTAATTAATTTATATTTTTATTTTTTGCATATAATGCATGTCCTCTGTTACTTCGGGAATTGTGTCAATTTGATTGTGGTATGATAAAAGAAGCAAATCTTATAGGAATGTGTATAAAAGTTAAATATTCATTTTCATAACTTTTTGATCATTATATTATGATATATTGATTGTTAACTGTTGATAGGAGTCTAGACCAATTCTGGAATTTATGTACATATTCTTATACTACTTTAACCTAGCTGTATAACTTATTTCGTAACGATAGTCTTAAAATATCCTACGTTATAAGTGTCAAATTTGCATATTAACTACTTATTAACCATCATATTATGTTTGTTTGATGTATAACTTCTAGTAGAAAGTCAGACTCTCTCTAAAACTTAATAGATATTTTTTTACTTTAAAAAGGCATCTCCATGAATTTTTTGGTCTAGATCCACGGGATCGAACCAGCAGAATTTCGGATTTAAAGGTTTAAATTGCAAATAAGGTAGACTAAACATATATATAATACTTTAAGGATATTTTTATTGAAAAGGTGAGAAAATTTTACAAAAAAAAAGTATTCCTATGTCTATAGTGAAAAATGCTTCCCTGAGCAGTTATCAATCATTCAAAATAGGCAAAAAACGCAGAAAATGCTTAGCACCTGCTTTTGACCCCCTATAATTCGAAGAGTATCGATGAAAAAAGTCTGAAAAAATTCATAAGTCTATTTGGATATCTATAGAACATATTCTCAAATTTATGGCTATATTAATTTTTTAGTTCTCGATTTCACAGAGAACCATCCATTTATTCGTATAAATAATATATATATATATATATATATATATATATATATATACACACACAATGGTATATATATATATATATATATATATATAGTATAATGGTATATATATGGGTATATATGAAGTTATATATACATATATACAACTTTACACGATTATGACAAATTCGAGAAAATGGTGAAATGAGGTGTCATTGGTCTATCGATGCCTACAAATGCGGGAATGAAATTATCAAAATTATCGCAGTGACACCTATTTTTAGGAGTATCAGGGAACCCTTTTCAAGTGGTTTTAGGGGGATACCTTGTGAAACCAGCAGTTGAGCGAATTTTGTCCAAATTCCGACACTGTGCGCCGTGCAGGTGCGAAAACAAGCCAAGCCAAGCGGAGCAGTTATGTAGGTTAGGAGCAGTGTACAAAGTTGGCAGATGAAAAGATGAGTTAAAAGAATTGCAGCCTTCAGTGATTTATATATCATCGTGAAGGTTGCAAAAAGAAGCGTGCAACTATCTACAACAGAAGAGGGCCCGAAGGTAAGAAGCAGCAGAATAATAGTTCAAAAGAATGGCAGATCAGCAGAGCAGTCAACTGTACTCACCAGAGAGAGAGAGAGAGAGAGAGAGAGAGAGAGAGAGAGAGAGAGAGAGCCCTCCTCACCTGCAAACGCAATAGTGTCCGTCGCATTGTCTATATTTTCGAGAGGTGATACCGATACTCCCGCGAAGTGCTCGTTCAGCTCCCCTGGCTTAAAACCAAAAAACTCCTCCTCCTTACGCCCAGGCAGGAGGCCGAGATGACGCATTATCTTCCAAATATTTCTATTTTCGGTCATGATAAGGTCAATCCATGTGTGAGACGATGAGGTATGATGTGTGGGACCATGCCGGATGATCTGAAGAGATAACTCTTCGGACAGACGCTTGATAGTAGCAGCGTCGTCTGAGTCAGATAGCAAATCCGAGTTCAGATCACCCATTATGATCTTATGACTATGTTCGCCGCATAAGTCCCGCAATACATCAAAAAGGTCTGAGTCCCTTTGCATCGGAATTTTCGGGGGCCTGTAAATAACTCCGAGTAGCACCGGAGGTGAGTCGCCCCTTTGTACGCTACAAAAAAGGTACTCTGGGATTCCAGGTTTTCCTAGACCCACAGTATCCGATGAGGCAAGCTTTTTGATTTTAAATCCATTGCGCACAAATAGGGCGACACCACCTCCGTTTACATTTCGATCCTGCCTAATGATGGAAAATCCCCCGACGCTAACTAGGCTATCGTCCACAATCGGACCCAGCCATGTCTCCGCAAAACCAAAGATGTCGATCGAGGGGCGCTCAGCCAAAAAATTTCGGACGATCTCAATGCGAGCCCTGAGCGAGTTCACATTGAGAAAGCCCGCTCTCAAGCCACTCCCAACACCCGGCGCACTGTCAGGGGGCCTCGCGAGTCATATGGAGGGCGCGGATGAAGATGACGATGATGACGACTGTATTGAAGTTGATGCAGATGATACAGTCGCCAATGATGGCATCGATGCTTGCAAAGTTGCAACCGATTTGCTTGTCAGGTCCGACTGAGGTCTGTTACTTGAAGTAGCGTCAGAGTTTTCGTCCTTTTCAGTGACCGTCATGTGTGTACTCGGTCGTCGAGGTCGTTTCGAGCCGGCCTGACACGCCGTGAGAATAGCCTGTAAATCGGCAGCAGATGCAAACACGTGCGCGCGCCCAGTCCCTGTGCAATGGGCCTCAAACTTTTAAACAGGGTAAATTTCTCTTGGGACAACATTTCATTTAAATATACTTTATGTCCGATCAAGCAGGCAGCAGTCTCCGG
>QLSS01000471.1:50179-79634 GCA_024372645.1 Trichomalopsis sarcophagae
GAGAGAGAGAGAGAGAGAGAGAGAGAGAGAGAGAGAGGGAGAGATACGACTGGTACGAGACAATGACCATACTCACGAGGGCGAACTCTATGCGAATGCGACTGATTATGTTGGAAAATTAGCTGCGCAGCTGAGCGATAGAAAAAGCGAACAGAGAAAAAATATCACATGATAACTAATTGCACGCGACGGGTTGACCAATAAACCAATGCATGCACGCGCAATATACATATATACGTATATACTAATACCGAAAATTCAATGCGTTTAGACAATCTGATAGTTGACACGTTCCTACGAACCCAGGAGCTCATTCAGGGATTCAAGGAAAACCATGGAGACGAAATCATGTTTGCACAGATTCGAAACGACAGAATCCACTTCATTACTGAATCTGGAAAAATATATGATCTAGGTACGTCTAAAGAATAACAGAGTTTGTGTTCAACTCTAGTTATATTTATAGTGAGTCACGTTTGTGTTCGACATGCACTTGCTATAAAATAAAATTGTAAAGGGTAGTGCTTGTGTTAAGTACTATTTATTTACAAAAATTAATTTATTAATATTTTCTTTAATAGGAAAAGAATACTTCACCGTACAAGATTTTCAAAACCTGTCTAGCGCTATTGAAGAGGCAGAACAGGCAGGTAAAAAATTATTAATTCCATATTGTCGGAAAATCCTGACCTTGCCAAGTGCCTCTGATGAGAATAATAGATATTATTCGATGAAAGAACTGTTAAACGAAACGGAAAGTGACAGTGACAGTAAAAGGCAAAGTGCCAATCGATTGGAAAAGCGACAAGATAGAGACTGGGGATTCTAAATTTATTCAAAAAAACGTTCAAAAACTTGCATCTAGTTTTGCTAGAAATGAAAATCAATTAGCGACAGAAACGAGTGTATCGGAAAGCATAAGTGATAAAGGATCGACAGTACGACGAGAATATAAATTGTTCGACAAAATTAAGTACGAATACTTCATGGATCTTCTAAGATCTGAATTAAAAGCGAACGATGTTGATCATTCATCTTTGAGAGACAGACACACATTCAAAGATATTAACTATCATTCTTAAATACTTGATATTCAGGATCCGGTCAAAATTCTAAATCGAATTAAAGAAATTAAGTTGAGCGAAACGAACGTAACTTCTACAACAATTAGACGACAGTTATATACTATACAATATAATCCTCCAAAGGATAAAGCGAAAGATTTTATCGACCGCTTTGAAGAATTAGTAAGAAATTACAATAACTTTATATTCAAGGATTGTGGGAAATAGAAAAGAGAGATGCATTTCAAAATGCTATAGTTAAAGCCATTCCAAAAATTGCTGACATTGATTTCATGGTGAAAGATATCAGAGGAAGTCTCACTTACGATAAAATGTATGTTATGCAGATGGAAAGCTTGAAAAAACATCGACAGGAAAGACAGCAACAGGGACAGCTCTATCGACAGAAGTGAACCTCGAGCATATTCGATGTTACCAGTGCGACGGTCATGGACATCGAGCTGAAAATTGTTCCATGCGAGAATCTGGACTCAAAAAATGTTTTGAGTGTAAAAAATTCACAAATCACATCGCTGCAAATTGCCCAGTAAGACGACAGAGAAATGAGCGACAGCAGAACGACTGGAAAACCACCGAAAGGTACGACAGTTCCACGTATTACAATAATAATCGAGGTGGTAGAGGTGGCTATAGAGGCAATAAGCGCAAAAATAATTACAATAACGGTAAATATAACGACAAAAGGCAAAAAACTGGGTATTCAAATACTCAAAGAGGTCGAGGTAATTGGAGAGGCCGGGGAAAAGACCTGAATAAATCCAAAAACGAAAATCAAAAGGGTGAAACGTCTGATTCAACACAAAATAGTAAGTTTGAGAATTCTAATGAATCACATATAAAAACTCATAATGCTGAACCCATAGATCTTGTGACCGAAATTAAACAAAAGGAAAGTGAGAAAATTCCTATATTTAAATTCTTAATAGATTCTGGAGCGACTGAAGATTTAGCGAATTCTAAATTGATTTTTAAAAGTATGACTGAGCGACTGAATGAAATAAAATGTGCAAATAAAAATGAAAATGCGAACTTGAGATCGGAGGGAGTAGGGATTGTAGAAATGTGCGTTAGAGACAGGATTATAAATCTAGAAAATGTAATATATGCAGAAAATTTGTCTGAAAACCTACTGTCCTTGAGAAAATTTGCTGACTCAGGATTAAGCATATATCTAGATAACCGACAGATTGATATATTTGATCCCATTTCAAAGGAATCACTAATAACACAACTAATAAACATTTATAAGAGACCGTATTGGATCATTGAATTTGAATTACGAAAAAGTGACAGAAATACGAGGCAAAAACAAAATGAAATAATAGCTTATATAACGACAAGAAACATGGCAAAACGAAAAGCGACGGTATCGACTGAAGAAATAGAAATCGACAGCAACATAGAAAAATATAATAACTATATTGACAACGAATCGACGATTTATTCGGATTTCGAAATCGCAATAAGAGACAGGAAATTATACGACTGTGATAAAGTGGCAGAAAATAAAGCACCAACGTGTAATGTGGAATTCGAAGATAAATCTAAAGGGGTATCAGTAATTGATCGAGCGATGCTGTGACATGTAAGGATGGGTCATGCATCTGTCAATTATCTAAAGGAATTACAAAGAAAATTCCCCGAAATCAAAGATTTAAAGGAGACTGTTTTTGACGACGAATCAATTAAAAACTGTGAAATTTGTATGATCTCAAAGATCAAAAGACTGCATTTTAAAACTGTACGACAGAGAGCGACCGAACCCTTGCAAATCATACATGCAGATGTCATGGGAATGATAAGCCCAAAAACATACCCAAAGAGATATAAATATATATCAGTCTTCATAGACGATATGTCAAAACTGGCTATGGCATATAATATGAAATCTAAGGACGAGACTGGACATTTCCTTGAATCTTTTATTAAAAGCGCCCGAAACTTGCTGGGAAAAGATGCCAAAGTATGTTACTCGCGAAGCGATCAGGGAACTGAGTTCACGGGTGGATATACGACAGAAGTCTTGAAAAATATGGGAGCTGAATTACAGCTAGCATGCCCAGATATACCTCAGCACAATGGAGTTGCCGAGAGGTTTAATCAGACAATACAAAGGAAAGTACGGACGTTAATGCACGACTCCGGTCTTCCAGAAAATGTGTGGTACCTGGCTCAAAACGATGCAGTCTATGCCTATAATAGGACACCACATGCGTCAAACAACATGACACCACCGATCAAAGTTTTCAACCCAAATCATAAGGTTGATATCGCAAAACTGAAACGCTTCGGGTGTATAACTTATATACGAGTGCAACGAAAGACTGGTCCAAAATTCAGATATATAGGTCTGAGAGTAATTTTGGTGGGATACAAAAAGACAGGATATATCCTATTTTGACCGGAGGACAGAAAATTATACGAAAATCAAGATGTTAGATTTAACGAGAAAATAGTATTTGGAAATAAATATGAAAGAAATGAAATAAATAACTGGGAGACAGTTCATTCGAAAATTAACAGCGACAGTTGGTTTATTGAAATTGAAAAGGAAACCCCAGAAAACAAAAAAAAACGGAGGTAGTGATCAAAAGAGGCAGAGGTCGACCGAAAAGGTTGTAGAAAAAGGCAACAAAGAGTCAGAAATCATGAATGAAGTGACATATGTGAACGACGTAATGAAACACGCCTTATTAACAAAAATTAATGACGATCCTGAAACATATAAGGAAGCTATGAAACTTCCTAATTGGCAAGAATGGATAAAAGCAATCGAAGATGAAATCAATTCAATGTACAAAAATAATGTATGGAAACTTGTCGACATAAAAACAGTGCCCTATGACGGAAAGCGACAGAATATAATAGATTCAAGATGGGTATTGAAAAAGAAAATTGAACCAGACGGTTCAGTAAGATACAAAGATACACGATTAGTAATTCGTGGTTTCAAAGATAATAATGAATATGATCTGCAAGAAACTTGAATGATTCTTGCGATAGCCAACAAATACGATCTGGATATGTGCCAATTGGACGTAAAGACATCATTTTTAAATGGTTATCTAAATACACCAGTATACATGGAAATTCCCGAAAGAATACAAGTGACTGAAGTATTAAAACGACAGAAAGTATGTAAACTGGAAAAAGCCTTATATGGACTGAAGGTCAGTCCAAAATGCTGGAATGAGAAATTTACAGAGTCAGTAACTACTTTTGGATTAAAACCAGATGAAAATGAACCATGTCTGTTCATGTGGCATGAAGGAGATAAACTTCTGATTTCGATTTTGTATGTTCATGACATACTGTTAGCCAGTAACGACAGAAATCAAACAGAAGCTCATTCAACACTTTGAAATTACAGATATGGGTGAACCAAAAACATTCCTAAGCCTTGAAATAATCAGAGACAGACAAACAAAAATATTAAATATTCGACAGTCAAAATACATAGACAGAATACTAAATAAATTTAAATTTCAAGATATGTACCCACAGAGGACACTAATGGTGACAAATCAGGTGTCAAATAAAGAACGCAGAAAACGAGAGGATAAAGATACGACTGACAAATTAATGGCGACTGAAAATAAGATGAATATACCATATCGAGAAGCGATTGGATCACTCTTATATCTAGCAAATGCTTGTCGACCTGATATATCCTATGCAGTCATCGTAGTAAGCAGACATAAGATTAACCCAACTGAAAGTGACTGGAATAATGTAAAGCGAGTGTTCAGATATCTAGTTGGTACTAAAGAGAGAGGACTAAATTATACAGGCAAAAGCGACTGTATGGAAGGTTACTCCCACGCAAGTTGCGGTGACTGTAAAAATTCCTTGACAACGAGCGGTTTTATTGTCAAACTCTTCGGAGATACCATTGCTTGGAAAACAAGAAAACAAAATAATGTTGCACTGTCCACTTGCTAGCCTGAATACGTATCAATGAGCGACTGTTGCCAAGAATTGATCACAATACATAATTCTTTACGAATAGTATTATCTAAGGATTTTACACCAATAACACTGTGGTGTGACAATCGATCAGCAAGCTCTAATGCTAAAACAGGTGGTGGAAATAAACTAAAACATATGACAGACATAAAAGAGCATTACGTAAGAGAATGTGTTAAGCTACAGTTAGTCAATGTAAAATGGATTGCATCCATAGAATAGTTAGCAGACGTTTTGACAAAGCCCTTGTCTTTTGACCTGCATACGGGACTGATTAATTTAATTTTAAACTTGTAAATATTATTAATTATATTTGATTTTTGTTATGTTATAGATAAAAACAACTGACTTTTCTTCATGATAAAGTGAGGTGGATTTACATAGAACGACGCATCAATCTCCATATATGTACGGGAGGGAGTGCTAAAATAGCGTACAAATATGGAGATATCTTTAAGGCCCTCTTAACCTCTGCTGATCACTGTTACCCCCACTACGTGTTAAGCTAGCGCAGCGAGCGCTTCTGAAGCGAGCGCGCTTCATTCCTTGTTCAGCGAGCGACCGAGCAACAATTCTTGTGTGTGTCTCGATAGTGCGAGCTTCTTCGTAAATAAAGAATTACATTTTGGACTCCAAGACTCTTTCGTCCCTTCTCCAAAACTCACTACATTCTTGTCAAAGTCAATTAATTGCAAGTGTTTCTTTATTTAAATAAATCCATCCTGCATAAGCTTTACCACAAAACAGCACGATATGTTGTACATGCTCGCAACTTCCGAAGAGGGGAAGGCAGAGCGAGACTACCGGTGAACAGCGGCGCGAAAGACAAAAAAGAGGGGAGGCACATCAGTACCCCGAATAACGGAACATTAGCCGCTATGAAAATCGTAAATAACCTTCATAACAATAATACATGCAGTAATATAGTTCTAATCATAAATGTTAGAATTACTTACCGTTTTTCTATTTTTATAATAATCCACCCTAATCATTCTGAAAAAGTGATATTGGAAAAATGAAGCCGAAAATGAATCGATACGGATTAATCGAAAAATGTGTTTGGGGAATGGCGGCCCTGCAGTCAAAATCTAAAAACTTTTCGCGAAATTTCAAATATATAACCTTAAAATCTAGAGCACGCGGGGTGCGCATAAATGTACCTAGTATATAAAAAAATTCTACGTTCATATTATAATGACATGTTCTTCATCGTAGCTCACGCAGAATAAAAAATTTTTCGAACTGATTGTGGTACCCTTTGATAAATTTATTTATATGAATATTTGTAATGATGTTTTATTTATTATAACTGGGATCATTTAGATATCCTTACTTGTAAGTTTACTTTTTTACACAATATTTCTTTTAAAATCTCAACATTTTTTTTTGTGGCTCTGATTATTTATATCAAGAGCTTAAATTTGTTGATATTCTAAAGTAAGACTTGAACTATAGTTTTATATTTAAAAACAAATAAGGACAATATTCCACTTAAGTTATTGAAAAGTTCGGCAATGCGTTTTAGTACAATACCTGACGCGCGATCGATAAACTGGGGGCGTTTCACGATCGAAATTGATCGCTCGTTTTATATCTAACGAAGTCATTTTCCTTTAATTTGGGTGTCTTAAAAAAATAATAACTATGCGGTTAGATTATCAAATAATAGTACATTACACACCTAGGGGGTAAAGTATTGGCAAGTCCACAGCTCGTGTAAATTGCCACCATTTCGCCTTCCGTGGTGTGTATACGCTGGGAAATTTTAATTCCCGGTAAAGGGGTACGTAAAAATAGTAGATTATGAGTCAGATCGCATATAATTTTCGAAAAATATCAATAAAAAAATATTCGAGCAGACGCTTTTTCTACTTACTTCCGTGGTGCATCTACTTTTTTCTCGACGAGAAGCGTAGAATGAGCTATGTAGATCCCGCCCGAAGGTCGTACAGTACGCACTTTACTTACGTGGTGTGACTCCACACGGCTTATCCGCCTTGTTCCACACTGTGCTTTTCATGATAAGTGCATGAATAAGCCACTTTCCACGCAACTGAAAGGAGCACTACAAATAGACAATCTGAAATTCGTTGCATCTGAAATTGCTGTCGATCTTTAATTCAGACCGTAAGACCACATGTGATCTAAAAATCAGAAAATTGGTGTCTGATATTTGTATTGCTATCAATCTGAAAGTAAGACATCTCCCATCTGAATTTCAGCCTGAGACGGACTAGTCACGTGACTATTCTGCGCAGAACGTGCGCAAAGTGTACGAAAATTGCGTGACTCTTGATGATGTTCAAGCAAAAGTTTTGTTTTCATGATAACTTTCATAACATTTTTATAATACTATATGGTTAATCAAATATTGATAGATATTATTAACACTTCACCATTATGATAGTATAAAATATACCTTGTTTATAATCTCAAAATGATCCCATAAGAACATTCATTGTGGCTTGTCGAGTACACTGCATGAGAATTTCATAATTTTCTTTGTATCGGTGATTAGGGTCAAAATTTGAAATCAGCCAAATTGAATAATTACATAATAAATTTTATTTAAATTTATTGGTCAGTTCTTGACATTTCCAAAAAGAGTAAATATCAATAACTCTTGATTAACAGTTTAGAAGTTATTGCAAAAATTCAAAAAAAATCTTAAGCATTGGGTCGTGGTTTTCAATTATCGAAGATAAGAATTTGCTAATAGCTTCTGAACTATGAATCAAAACCTATTGATAACTACTATTTTTGGAAATGTCAAAAGCACATAGCATAGCTAAACATACACACAGACTTAGTTATTGCATGTACATTTTATTCACGATTGTCGAACAATATTTAAGGTTAAATGCATATTATCCGAATGGAAATCAAAAGTAAGTCTCCTGATATGCAAAAGCTTCTATCAATTCTTGAAAATGAGAATTGTTACTAATGCATTGGGAACTAAAACAAAGTTATTGTAAGTTAACTGAGAGAACAGTTTTTCTCCTTTCTGTTAATACCCGTTTTTCAAATATCTCATATTTTCTCAAATTTTTTAAGTTTTTCAAATTTCTTAAATTTTTCAATTTTTTAAAATTTTTTGTGCTGGACTTGAAATGCACGATCTCCTAACCAACTTTTACGCTTAAAAAAAGTCCCTTTCATGCCCTTATTAGAAAAAACACGGTGTGTAACAAGGGAATAAAAGCTATGTCAGACTCGGGTGAGGTGTTGTCAGTACTTGTCTACGTCTCGGTCGCCTTCGGCGCCCTCGACTCTAACTCGTCCTGAACACCTCACCCACGCTTGACATTTTTCTCTCCTTGTTGCACAATGTACACGGCAGGGTCACCTCACTCCTAACGTCGCTCAGTTGATGTTAGGTATAAATGTTCATAGCTCCAAGGAAAATTTAAAGAAAATTATATTGTAAGGATATGCACAAAAAATTAAAAGGTTGCGCGAGTTTGATTATTTTTCTGTGCATGTTAATAACATAATGTGTAATGAGTTACAAATGTAATATAATAGTATGTATGTCAATTAAAACGAAATTGCATATTAAAAATAAAGTGAGATTATAATCAAAGTAAGTCGAGTTTATAACAATATTTTTGCAAACATAATATAACACAAACTCAAAATTGTTCTGTTAAATGATGGGCTCAGTTGAATATTTATGAAACAGGCATGGTAAGATACGTAGTAAGTACACAAGAATGGTTTGTATCTGATCAATATATTATTTAAGTTTTTAGTTAGCAATTATTTGATTCAGAACTTAATTGATCCCAACAATTCTGTGTTTGTTGTATTATGAATAAAATAATATTGTAATATTACTTATTCTACAATATTGTATAACTTATATTATTTAATATACTATAATTTACTTTATTCGATTGATCATATTTCTTTTTAGATTTCTAATTTTGTTTCATTGAAATTATTATGTTACAACTATTATTGACATGCACTGAAATATACAATAAATCAAACTCGGCTGACCGTTTACTTTTGTTGAAAGTTAATATTTCTGAGACATTACATATTTTTTCAGTCAAACTTATTCGAAGTACCTGAAATATGGTCTAGAAATAAAATGTATGTTTTATAAACAGTTCTAATTACGAACAAAACACAGTTAATGGACTCGGCATTCATAATTTTTGAATTATAATCGATTTTGTGTGATTGAACTATGTAAAAATGTAGTTCGAATAATGAAAAGAAAATTACATTAATTGAAGTTTCTCATTAAGTTATTTTTTATATATTGCAACTGCAGAAAATTCTCAAATTTTCAGTTTGCGGGCTCCGCCTCGATCAGTTACGTCAGTGACGTATTTATGCCGTTTCTAGACTGCCAGTCATAAGATCTGCAAAAACTGCATTTCTTAACGGAATACTAGCATGTAATGATTCAGAGAAAATTCAAGAAGACAAAAACAAATTGTGCAATGTTTTTGAAATGAAAGATTTGAGAGAACCCAAATTATTTTTAGGCATGAAAATTCAGAGGGGTAGAGAACTTAAACGAATAAGACTAAACCAATCTGAGTATACAGAGAAGATAGTTGAGAGATATAACTTGAACGATAATAGACCGCAAGGTACACCAATGGTCACTCGTCAAGTGAAAAATAGAGAATTAGAGTTACTAGAGAAAATAAAAGACAGATAAACAAGAAGCAAATCACCGTATAGAGAAGCCATGGGGAGGGTTTACTGTACTTGGTAGGAGTTACTAGAACGGATATTGCATATGCAGAAAATTATCTGGCTAGAAAACAAGTTGCTTCATGGGAAGACGACCGGAAAGATGTCAAGAGAATCTTTCGCTATCTGAGAGGCACTTGAGAGTTAGGGTTAACTTACAGAGATTGCGGAGATAATTTAGAAGCCTTCATAGATGCCAGCTTCAGGGATTGTGAAGAGTCTAAGTCAATAGGAGGATATGAACGGACCAAGAGCGAAGATAAGATCTTACGGAGGATCTTATATAAGATTTTATGTTCATGATAAAAATAAATTATTTTTATCAAATATTCATTCAAGCTACAATTATTTGCAGAGAGAGTAGTAATTCTTCTACGTTGACTCGATCCCTCGGTGGTTATTCAAAATAGAATGATCTTGGCCCTATCGGTCTTCCCGAAGCAATTTGTACGTAAGGAAGGAGAGAAAAAACCAGGGTTTTTCTTTATCGTTCATTTGATGAAGATAATATGTAGCAGATCATTAATTGTATTTTAATATGTAAACAACATTGTTCTCGGAATTTGATTCTTTTTTGTCTTTGCTTTTTATAATGATGTTGCACATTTCACTATTAATTTTTAGAATAGTATCAATGTTATTTTTTTTAAAACCATGACTGATCTGCTCGTCGAAGCCATTTACGTATGGAATACATGACTTTTGGATAACAATTAGAATAACGACACACAATTACAACACATAATTTTGAGCCGTTGATTCTCGGATGTATTTGTGATAAATGCATCCGGGAATCAACAACGGTGGATTGTATTTTCTGTTATTCGGTACGCCTGGGGTTCCTAACCTTACCCGTCAGCGCCAGAGCCAGAGGTGGCTCCCCGGCACTGAAGGAATGAGCATCACTCGCGGACATAGCGCTAATGCGAACCAGCAGAAACCCTGGGTCGCTGTTATATCGGCACAGTGGTAGGGTCACGATTATTCTTACCGGCTCCGGTCGGCTAACTTCGGGGGGCAGATTGGGAAACGCGCGTCGCAAAGCGCCCTGAAGCTAGTCACCAATAGCCGTTTGGTCACGAGCGCGCAGTTCGAAAATTTCTCTCCTTCCTGTTATGCAAAAATTACAAATATTGATAAGGTTGCGAATGATTGTCAATTAAGCTCATAAAATTACATCTTTATACCTCTCGCATAGCTTTTTTATCGAACAAAATTCTGCAGCCGTAAGGAGCAGAAAGTTCTTAAGCTTAAATAAGAAACTTTTAAACTTTAGAGTAAGTATATGAAAATGTTATACTCGCATGGAATAAACGGCATTCTTATAATGTCAACCTCATAGATGACACAAAAATGATTATCAACAGCTAAAATGTTCTAAAATATGTACGTTAAGCGTGCAAGTTTTATTATATTTTTTATTCTGAAGAAGGTTTCTCGAATGCTGTAATTTTTATTAATTTTATTCAGAATTAAATCATTACCATTACGGAAAAATCTTATAGGATTTTTGTAGGTATCCTGCTGGTTACTTCTATTCCTGTAAGAAATCATGCATGTATTTCGCGATTTTTGCTGAAGGATTTCCTGCATGAATTTGTAAAAAAAATCCCCTAGGAGAATTTCTATAGAAATTTCGTGCAGAATTTCCTATCGGGATTCCGTTTTAATGCAAAAAATATAATAATTTTCATTAAGTGGTATTATATTAACGTATATTATGACCGTTTATGGAAGTATACCATGCTGATGATAACATCGAAAATAGGCCATGCATCTTTCTTATCTGTATTATTTCTTACATCAAAAATTACAAAGAGGATTCTTAGAGAAAATCTTGCGGGAATTTTTTATAGGAAGTCCTACAGGGTTGTTCTGACAAAAAATTTTTAGATTTACGCAAAAAATTCTGCAGGACGAACCGCGATATACATACAGGGTTACATACAATACAATACAATATTTTGTCAAAGATAGCTTTAGAAATAGTGCACTGTCTTTTTACATAACTAACAACATACTTATGTTCTTAGTTTAAATTGCAAATCATAACCACCATTTAATCCGAGAGAGATTTTTGTGCAGTATATATTCATTCCAAGATTTTCCAATATATTTAAATCATTTCAAACAACATTTTGTGTGTATTTTTAATGTTTGCAATACGAAGACAAGCAAGATAATCTAAGTAAATATAAGGTAAGTGAGATTTATAATGTTATGCGTATTGTTATGAACGTTTGAACACATCTATACGGCTCTAATACATATTGGTGCGCTTTTTATATCATTTATGACATCAATATTTAATCATTAGTAATAAACAATCATATAATACTGGTTTTACTTTTTTCTTGAGAAAGCTATGTAATAAAATCAGCTTGATAAAAACGGCTTATAAACTTGTTTTAAGGAATTACCAATAAGTCATTTACATATAAATCTAATTGAAAAACAATATTAGCCACAACTTATTTGGATTTAACTATTTATAACTAGAACATAGCAATATATCAATGCTTTAGTGGAGCAAAGCTCTCACATGGCGATGATTTCAAAGGAGCTCTATTTAAAATGATGTTTTTCATTACATTTTGTACCATCAACTTTGCGCAAGTGCAATCCTCTAATAGTAGGTAGTCTATAATTCGTACGACGTACCGGTCACTCCGTGGTACGAGCCATAGCACGTGTTTTACGTGCCTCACGACCCCGGCTACTTTGGTCCATTCATTTCCGTTGGCGAACCACCGGTGCACCGTAATTCGTCGAGCACGATCAGTACGTTAATTTTTTTCATTCATTTCATTTCATTTCTACCCCAAGAGCCAAGATTCTTTAATAAAGAGGCTTTTTTAAAATAATGAGATGGCACATCGAAGGGAGGCAAGCAAAGACGAGGGACCAAGCTCCATAACAAACATTATTAAATCCAGATAACCCACGCGCAGAGATTCTTTAAAAAAGAGTCTCTTAAAAAAGAGTCTCTTACAATGACACATCGAAGGAAGGCGAACAAGAGCGAGAAGTCAAGCTTCAAACCCAAAGTACTTAAAACTAGCTAACCTAAGTGCCAAAATTCTTTGGAAAAGTCTTTTTTAAAATAATACGACAGCACATCGAAGGGTGGTGAGCGAGAGCAAGAAATCATGTTCTAAAACAAATATTGAAATGTAGCTACACCGCGCACCGTGATTCTTTATAACAGTCTCAATGCTCCAAAACAACTCTTATATCTTGTTAACCCACGCCCCAAGATTCTTTATTAGAGAGTTTCTTCAAAAACATCCAATAGCACATCGAAGGGAGGCGAGTGAGAGCGAAAAACCAAGCTCAAAAAACAAAGTTCTTAAAACTAGCTACCCCAAGTGCCGAAATTCTTTAAAAAGGAGTCTTTTTTAGAATAATGAGATTGCACATCGAAGAGAGGCAAGCGAGAGCGAGAGATCAAACTCCAAAACAGAATGTTTCATAGCAGGCACGCGTGAATGCAACTGCCCGATGACAACGCGCTTCAACGAGTGCTACAATCACTCTGTCTCAGCTCTTAACCAGATTCTCTGGGCCCTGAACGCTCATTGACAATAGCAGCGTGCCCTTCCTCATCCCGCTCCCAATGCTCAAAATTCTACACACGTTATTGTTATTTGTAACATCATTTCTCATATTTCATTTAGGAGATAGAGCTTACAAAAAATCACCTTTTTTGCCTTTGTTGCCGAACAGTGTGATCGATCTCGAGGGCCAAACAGGGATAACTAGGTAATTTTCTTTTTTAAATGTGATATAGTTAAATTGTTTGTAACAATAATATGATACAAAAAACGCGAAAAATCGTTTTGGAAAATTAAAAAAACGGCCATAAAACAAAAACTAGCTGGCAAAATTAAAAATAACTTTCCCGAATTCAGAATCTAAAAAAAGGTATGTTAAATTTTGCTCGCATTCTACGTATCATTAAGTTATATTTAGAGAGTTTTACCGCGTTCTAATTATCTCAAGAATTGACTCGAAAAGATTGTATGATGTAAGTTAAAGTTTGTATGAAAATTATTAGACTAATAAAAGAATATATAGAAAAAAGTTTCAAAACTTATTTTTTACAAGTCATTTTATTGTTAAAAGTTACATTTAAGTAAAGTTTAAATGATCAACCAGCATATGCATGATCCTACGTATATATTGTTCAATCTTATTAACAGCGTTCTCAACAGTATAAAAAAATATTAAAATCCTGTCCATTTTTTTTTCCATTAATTCTTGTCGCTGACGAAGGAGATCGATTTTCATGAGGATGTCTGCAAGTTGGACACATTTTTCTGTAAAGTGAAAAAAAACATTCGATAAATATAATCTTACGTACGGTGCATAGTAATCTTTATTGTGTTAAAGCTTGTTACAACTAAATAAAGTCACAGAGAAGTCACACAATATGAGGATAGAACTTGTGAACTAATGTGTAGTTTCAAGGCATCGTTTTAGCAACTTCTAGATATAAAAAATATATATACACACACACACTTCGATTATCATCGGCTGAATTGGCTTTTCAAAAAGCGCGTGAAGCAAGCTCAATTTTGCTAGTTATATAAAAAATAATCTTCTTACCACACGAACAAATACACGAATCTACGTTTCGCTTCTTACTCGTATCATGACCTACAATCGTAAAGAAACAAATATTAATATAGCATATAAATAAGTTAATCCGTTTGCTTCATTTCCATGATTAAGCAGATTGTAAAGGTATTGATTGAAAATTTTATTTATTTTCATTGCAAAGTATGCCAGAAGTTATGTAAATTTATGATCCGTATTTGGTACGGATAGGAGTGAATGGGTTGATAAATATAATTATAAAGAGAATTATTTGTTGCTATTTTACTTACTTTCATCTTCTGATGGAAACATATCTTCCGAATCGTGACTACAATCCACTTTCGGTTTTTCTGTAAAATCGTATGTATGTGCACAGAATAAATAGTAAGGTTATAGTCCTTGATTCAAAACAATTGTATAACGAATAATTTTGTATACACACCCCTGAACTTAATCGCCTTCTATATTCCAAAAATTCCTGATTTATGTTGAGGACGAAATTGGATCGACACATATGTACACTTGACACACAATATCTGCTTCGAATTATTTTAATTTCGCATCGTGTAATATTGACTTTGACAAAATCAAAATCGAGATTGAGTGTTTAGAAGTCAAATCATATTTTAAAATGTCCATATTACACGATGCAAAATTCGAATAGTTCGAATAAGATATTTTACGTGTTGCGTGTACACGCATAATAGATACACTTGATACATATACAACTGTATAAATACTTCATACATACGTACATACATACAAAGAACCTTAAAAACGTCGAAATTACGTCGAAATTCCATCGAAATGGAAAAATTTGCATCGTTACAAGGCTTTCTCTTTGAGAAAGCAACAATGATTACGTTTATACATTTTTTCCTAGCTCTTATCATTACATACTAAGTTTTACGTGAACAATATTTGTAAGAGTTGTAAATGGAAGTAGAAATAAAGTAGCTTTGATTTAAGCTTTACGGGATTTGTAACAAAATCTTGCTTTAGTAAAAAATGTGATTATTTTTTTACTATTTTCGAACACAAACAATTTTTCGCCTAAGCGGGATTTTGTTGGCAAGTATTCCTGTTTGCATTAAAATTATTTATATCCTAAATATGATTCAATTTTATCATAACGATCAAGTGAAATCGAGCGGGTTTTTCACTAATCTATATGATTAAAAAACTATAAGGCTCAATCAAAGCTCTTCTTTGTTTGTACTTTAAGGAGCTGTCGGGGCTGAATGGTTTATAAGACTGTTCTTCTATTAGCTAAACTCAATTATTGTAATATACCCTATTTTCCCTACCCTGGGCACCAGGTACTTCGGAAGCCGTTGCCGTGGCTATATTTGTGTTTAGCAAATGGGCTCATTTCGATCATTATTTACTGAGTTGTAAATTTTTATTTACTGTCTCTTCGAAATGCACTTTTAAAATGCATATTATTTATGCAATAGTGCATTTTTAAACAAGTAATCAATCACACTAGTTCACAAAATTTGTAGACGCTCTCACAAATCGAATGCAAGAAACCGCATTAAGATCCGTCTTACTGATAAAAAAATCGATAGTTTATCGCTTTATTTCCTCGTCGACATAATATAAAGTTTTATATTACAATTAAATTTCAATGAAAAAATTGTTTTCCTATTTTCATTTATATTTCATCAATTAAAAATTTAACTCAAAACCGCTGGCAATCTTATACTCAAAGAAACTTTCCTGTTAACGTTCTAAATAATATTGCTCATAGCCAAGTTCACAGTATTTACTTTTCAAGGTGTCATTCAGTTGTTAAATTCGACAAGACAAATTATTGTCAGCTCATCGTCACGGAGTCGACAGTTTGTTTGCGACGACATTGATATTAGATTATAGCCATAGAGTTTTTACACTTTCGCGGCGTAATTGCATTGCAGCAGAGAACCATAACTATTTGGCGGTGTAATTGTAGCAGAGAAAAAGAGGGACGAGAGACTAAAAGAGATAGAGAGAGAAAGGAGGAGAAGCTCTGAGAGGTTACTGACGAAAGAGAGAGAGAGGGGGAGAGAAAAAGAGAGAAAGAAGAGGGATAGAGCAGAGAGAGAGAGCGATCAAGTGAGTAAACTTTTGATAAATATGTTTTCTTTTTCTATAATTGCCAGATTTTTGCGACGAAAAAAAGTTATAGTGTAGTTATACTAGATACATCAATTTATAAAGTACGGTTATTAGATTGTGTGCCCGGTAAAACGACAAAAGTCCATTTTTAAATGGGTTATGTGCTCCCGACTTCTCTGTGACTGCGTTTTGTTGATTTACAACAAAATATTGCTTTTTAACCCGTTTTCAGACATCTTAACATCGTTTCGGCGTCTGCTTCGCTTGTATGCGTGTATGTTTTTCAAGTAGGCTACGGTTAATTGATATGCACACAATATTTGAATACGTTGTCTGAACTATCTGTAGAGAACGGTTTTAGTTCGTGTAAGAAGTACTGCAAGCTAGTTTATTTTTATTATGCAGGTGTCCTCCAGGTCCAGGTCCAGGTGTAGCGCTTCGTATTTTTTTGTATCTAAGTGTCCTCCACGTACCGACCCGGTGTCTAGGGTGGTCGATGACGCGTACCGGGTGCAACGCTCCGTAGCTTTTTACATCCAGGTGTACTCCACGTACCGGGACCCAGTCTAGGTGTATAGGGTGGGCGTTGACGAGGTCTGGGCGGTGCGCTCCAAAGTTTTTGATGTCTAGATCTCGAGGTTGGCGTCTAAATGTATGGGGCCGCCGCTGACGAGGTCCGGGTGGTGCGCTTTGTCGTTTTTGGTGTCTACGTGTCGAGGATGGCATCTAGGTGTATAGGGTGGGCGATTACGAGGTCAGGATGATGCGCTCTGTAGTTTTTAGTGGTCAGGTGTCGAGGACGGAATCTAGGTCTCAGGAGTATTTCAGGATCGCTCTCAGGAGTCCCTCGCCAACGACGTATGGGCGCAGGCCCACGATCTTGCTACCCCGATGTAGCGGTACGCGTTCGGCTATTGATTCGAGCTCGCGCGGGAAACATGCAGATTGTATCTCCTATAAATTAAAATTACATTTTTTAATTTTACCATGGGGACTTTGTTATCAGCCAAAAATATCATGGCATATCGTTGTAGCAAAAATAGTAAGAAACTTGCTATTTTCACTTAGTATTGTAATAGTATATTACAATACCTGTGACCTAAGTGGCACTTTATTACACGGCGCGTAGTTAGCTCGCTACGCTCGGGCGATACCGCAGCGCCGTTTAATGAAATGCCAACTTAGGTTACAAGTATCGTATACTATTTTATAGCATCTGCCTACCTTAAATCTACTATATCACAACTATCCGTGACATAAACGCGGACTTAAGTCACGCAAAAACGCACGCGTGGCAAACCCATGCTAAAACACGGTCCATACTGAGGAAATATTCTCTTCCGGAGATATAGTATTTTATTTAGTTCAATTGTCGATGGAATCTCTTTCACTAATAATTTATAATCACATTTATTTAACAATACATTAACATGTTTCTTTTTCCTTCCCCAGATACTTGATCCAATCTCCCATATATCTCATTCGTCAAACTTATATTATTAAATCCATATATTTCATGTTGAGCGTTATTTTAGTTAATAGGTAACTAATATGCGTAAGAAGAAGTCAAAGAAGGAATGGGAAAGTGATCCCCGTTTTAGGGACTGGTTGCGAGTAAGCATAGATCCCAATCATGGAGATTGCACGTTATGTAATTCTTCTATCAGCCTCAAAACAAGCAATTTATTACGTCACATGAATAGCAAGGATCATGCTGAAATTGCACAATCGTTAGCTAAAGTTTATAATAAAAATAACGATTCCAATTCGAGTGCAGAAAACAAATTAGATGGACAAGAGTTAGCAGGAGATGCCTTAGTAGTTGACGCCATTTACAATGAGCAACTTAATTCAGATATTAACCAAGATTCATCGGAGCAATGTGATGCTATTGATCTAGTAGAGTTAAACTCTACTGATCGTTCAATAAATAAAGATTTCAAAAATTATGGCCAACACTTTCAAAAAGCGTGGGAAAAAAAGGATGGCTATGCCAGTTGTATTAAGCCTATTAAAGGGCAAACGGGAAGAGTTGCTTGTATCGTTTTTGAAAGCACGATGACTTCCAAAACTACAGTTATAAACAAACATTTAGATAGTTCTAAACATAAAATTAATAATGGCGAAGATGTAGATTTGAACCCGAAATTTGACCCTGTTGTTGCTGCCGCAGAAATCCGTATAGCTGCTTTATGTGCAGATCATGATTTATCATATCGATTTACAAATAATATGATTCAGTTTATGAAATCATTATTTATAGATTCAGAGTTACTCGAAAAAGTTAAAATTAATGACAAAAAAGTACAGGATATTATTAATAATGTCATAGCTGTTTGGCATAAGGATCACTTAATCGATATATTGAACAGAACTAAATTTTCAATCATGGTAGACGAATCAAGAGATAGATCAGTAGATTCTTATTTGTGCATTAATGTTCGCTATGCGGATGACGAAAAAGAAAAAATTGTTGATACATAATGGGAATTGGTCCCAGTTTTGACGATCCCAGAGAAATACATTCGAAAGTATTTCATCCAAAAAATGCCTTAAGTGCGAAATTTCATGATGAGTATCCCGATTTAAATAAAGTTTTCAATGAATTTAAATCTATTGTTGATGATAGTGATCAGGAATTAAAAAACAAAATTAACAATGAGTGGATGAACTTGGTTCAACATGATTTTCCAGAAAACGTAAGAATTAATCTTCATAAAATTACAAATCCTGATGATTTTTGGTTTGCAATAAAAAAAGTAACGAACACGGAGAATAAATTACTGTTCGAAAATATTGCCAGATTTTCTTTGCATGCATTATGCATTCCAAATTCGAATGCTACGCCTGAAAGAACATGGAGCAAAATGAAGAACTTAAAAACTGAAAAGAGAGGTTCTTTATTTTTTTCCAGTATTCGAGGAGAACTGCTTGCAGCTCAGTGTGTAAAAGATAAGGGTGGAGCATTAAAATTTGAGCCTCCAATTGAAATGATTGAGTGCATGAAAAATTCAATTCGCACTCGTAAGAGGAAAAGGGTTAAAAAAGATGATTTTAATAGTAACACCTATGAAACATACGGTGATAACATCATAGAGGAACATAATATATTAGAAGCTATGGAAGCAGATATACGCTACTATCGTAAGTACGGAGCGCTTGGCAAAACTCGAAAAGAGGATGATGATGAAAGCGATAATTATGATGATGATGATGATGATGATGATAAAAACCACGAAACTGCTCATGGCAGTATCCAGGAAACATTATCGAAAAATGATCGTAGTACTTTTAATAATGATAACGATGATGAAGGTTTAAATGAGTACGATAATCATATATCAAAGAAAAGACAAATAGAAAATGAGGTAACCAACGAAGATATCGATATCGTTATCGAAGAACTAAAGCATGAAAGAATAGAAAATTGTACAGAACACTTTATAATAGACGATCAAGGTTCTGTACTTGCTGCAGAAATAAGCGAGCAAAATCTTTTCACAGAGAAATTAAAATCTGTTTCTTTTCTCGAAGATATTTCTGTGAATGATGATGATGACAAATTGGATATATTTAATTTACCTCTGAGTTCAATTATGCAAAATGGATTAATGCCTGATTATGTTTTCTATAAAGAGAGAGTAGAAGTAATTATTGAAAATCATAAGGGTGATATAGAAAATCATAACATTAATTACACCATAGGCCAATACTCAAGCATTCAAAATCATCCAATAAGAGATTATCGACTGTTTATTAATAAGGAAAAGCCACTGATTTTTAACAAAGATCATACATTTAAGCTTTTCTCCGAGGAGTATCAAACATTATTCGTCAGAAATGATAGTAATAATTATATTGATGGAGATGCCATTGATGCGTTTTGCACCATTAAAGAAAGAGAATGGAGAAACACAATTTTTGTTGCCACGCAGATCACCAAGTTGCTTTTGGTTAAAAGAGAAAATCAAACACCAGATGAAAATTGGTTCATGTATCATCTTAATGGAAGATTCAAAGGTACTATACTTATGCCTTATGAATATTGTAACCACTGGTGTTTGTTTATAGTTAACGTGAATAAAAAAACGCTTACACACATTGATCCTTACAGAAACGATTTGAAATGTATATCTTCACGATTGAAAATGTGCGAAGAAAATTTCATACAATATTTGCAATTAGCTAACAGCAAAGTAAAAAATAATCTAAATTCCATTACCGAGTGGACATTGCAAGCATATAGAAAAATACGACCATTCCAAAAGGACGGCTACAATTGCTGTACATTTATTCTGTATTACATGGATTGTATTGGGAAAGGTGATAAATATGATAAAAATTTTGATCCTTCGCAATACAGAATACACATTGCAAATTTGCTGCTGCCTCGATCGGATGACATGAAAAATGCATGTCAATTATGTTTGTCAATCCGTTTCGATGTGCTTAATGAGTTTCAATGCTGCAAATGTAAGCGATATACGCATACAAGGTGTTATAAATTAAATTATTTACCTTACCCTACTGATTAAACTCACTTGAGAATCACTTGAGATCTCAAGTGATTCTCAAGTGACAATCATGCCAAAATCTCAATTGATTCTCAAGTGACTCTCAAGTGATTCTCAAGTGATTCTCAAGTTGAATTTTGAGTAAAAAGGTGTTTAATGAGTTTTACACCCTTATTAGCTGCTTTTCTTTCTGCGTGCGATCTCTACATAATATACGTATGAATTTTCACTTTTTATATCAACTTTCAGGATCTCTGTAGACTTTTTCGAAAGGGATTTAAGAAGAAAGGGCTTAAGAACGGGTGTACCTTATCTAAAAGGGAACTGCATGCGCAAAAATTAGGTTAAGTGGATAAATATTTATTTTTATTTGAGTATCTTAAAAAATATAAATAAAATAACAAATTTTTTCGAGTTTACAAAACTCAGTTTCACATAACATGTAACACAAAGAAATTTTTTATGATTTCATGAAACTTAATCTTACGTTAAATGTTATACAAGCAAAATAATTTTTTTTTTCGAGATTTCATACAATGTAGTTTCACGCAAAACGTAATCTCAACATTATAGTTTTTGGGTATTAATTAGGCTCAGTTTGATTTTTCGGCTTATCTCTGGATTGGTAGCTTAAGCTTTCGGTGGCATTCTTTATGAGGATATCTTTAGTTTCTTGAGGTAGTTCTTTATATCTATTGGACGTATCCAAGAAGTCGCTGTACAAACCTAAGTTATTAAAATAAGTATTAACTTTTGTAAATATGGAAAAATAAATGAATATGAATTTATATATATATGTGTGTGTGTGTGTGTGGGTCTCTTACTTAGATATAGATTTAGTTTTCTAGGTGAGTATAATTGTATAGACTTCGTTCCAACATCTTTTTCTTCAATTTAGAAAAATCTAAGCTTTTTAAAGCTATCCTTTTTGTGGTCCATAAAACGGTTCCTAAATCTCTTAAAAATGCACTCTTTCGTTGACATTGAATGATCCGCCATGATTTTTCCCCTACTCTCATATTTTTACCAAGATATACTTTGAAAAACAAAAGATTCAGAGAACAATGTAAAATGATTCACATTTTATCAAATTGCAGCGTTTCTATATATACCTTATTGTTAACAATATCGTATCTTCTGTGCTGTTCGGGAATTTCAGAATCAAGTTTATATCCTACTTTCCTATACTTTTTGTATAGCTTTGGTTTGTATTGTTGAAGCATGGGGACAGCAGAATCAAATTCTTCTGCAAAAAATCGTACATTTGTTATAGCATCAATGTTTCATACAAAATAATGTGATAACTAAAATCAGCAATCCCACTCTAAAAAAGACACGATAATCATTTTATTCGTTCTTTGATTGGGCGTTTCGCGCGTGATCTCAGCTTATGTTTCAATTCCTAACCTCAAAAAGTAAAAAAAAAGGAGAAAATTTTGAACGTAGCTTATCTTAAGTCGCTAGTTAAAAAAATTTCTTCTTTCATTACCTCCAGAAACTTCAAGTCTTTGATTGTCCTGATCTTCAGCTTCTTCTATTGCTGGCGAACAATCTGCTCATACCGATTGTGTTCGAGTGGGCGCTTGCGTTGGAGAAGATCCATCTGGCTGTCTCGTTGGTGTACTAGCAGGCGCAACCCGTTGCGTTCGACAACGTGGACCTGGACGTCTTAGTGCTGTGCGATTGGACACTTCTTTTTGCGTTCGAAAAGGTGGATTTGGCTGTCTCGTTGATGTGCCAGCAGGCGCTACCCGTTGCGTTCGAGATCGTGGACCTGGACATCTCCTTTGTGTGGAAGTAGGCGTTTCATAAGGTGGACCTAAATGACTTCCTAGTATACTAGTAAACGATATCTATCTATTTCCAAGATTAATCGGATTCTGTCATCCGATCATGTTTTGGTGAAAAAGTACTGTGATGATTTTCTTGGTTCAAAAGTGCAAAATACCTGTAAAATAACGGATATCACATATTTTGGTTTCGGCAATCACGTACAAAACGACGTATTACAACAATTAGAGCTGTCTGAACATTCTGCAAAACTTTTTTTTGAAATGGTAAAAAATAGATGTTTATACGAATCATCAATTAACAAAAAAAAAAGATCCAATAATTCGTTTGCACAATTAAAGGATAAAAGATTTGTTCAAATTCATAGTTTTATTATGCTGATGATGAAACTAACCAAGAATTCACTGTCTTCAATCTTATTAGAACAAGACATCGATTTAGCAAGCATTACAATAATCTTCAAGTAATAGAAAATATTAGCACAGAATCTATAATTATTCAAACCAATGAGATCATGACTATTTGTATTTTCATCCAACTACTTGGAACTATGCATATTTGCGCTTTGTCCAATCTACTTCATTATTGAATATACAAGCTATTTTCTAAGAATTCATGAGCGTTTACAAATATATTAATCTAAGCTGTACAGTTTTATTTTGCCGATTTCTACTAATTTAAATTGTACAATTTGATATTTACAACTTTATACTGACAAATATGAAAAGAATTAGATGTATATATTTTTTAATAAATACATTTTAAAACAATATTAATTTCTGTATTTTCCACCTGTAATGCATACTGTGCAAAGTATTATTGTTATTGAAAATAATAATCATAATAATATAGTATATTTTTCTGTTTATTTTCACTTACAATTCAATTTGAGAATCACTTGAGAATCACTTAAGAATCACTTGAAAGTCACTTGAGAATCACTTGAGATTTTGGCATGATTGTCACTTGAGATCTCAAGTGATTCTCAAGTGACTTTTATCAGTAGGGTACGAATCAACAAACACTTGTGTGCTTTGTGCAGATTAAACTATGCAGTATATATTTATTATATTTTCAAAAACTACTAAGCAAACGGAATGACAAAGAAATTTATAAGGTTCAACAAACGAAGCAATTGAAGACACCCGTTTTAGATATATTTATTCAACAAAAATAACAGAACCAATCGATTTATAATGTTCAAATTGTTAGTATATTCGGCAAGTTTCCTTATTAAATAATTTGAAAAAAAATTTCCTGACAATACATTTGAATAGCTTTTAACTACGTTAAATAAATATATCTAAACGTGAGTCAAACATATGCCACGTATTTCATGTGAATGCTTAATTGTAACTTGCATAAAAAATGTAATATTTCAGAATCATAAAATCATAAATTAATTTTTTAAATCGAAATGTGTTACTAAACAGGTATTAAATTAACCCATTAACGTCCAAAACAGAAAAATCGTAACTCTGTTTTCAACCGTAAATCTATCACATATTCCACGGATATATTCAAAGCAAACATACTTTTTATTAAGTATTTTTTTCTCTACTTTCCATTTCTGGTATCAGAATTGCGTATTTTGCACTCAAAAATCCAATATGGCAACGTTTAAAAAAAAATGCAAAATTTCGATACTTTTTTTTAAATCCAATTTCTTGTTGTGTTAACGTTGAGGACGGAACTTTATTTTTCAACTATGAGTGCATAAATGAGTTGTACTTTAAATTCAGTTTGGTCCCGAATCCAGAAATTCAATATGGCGGCTAGAAAATGGCGCCTGAAGCGCAAAATTTTGCCCAAACTTTCACGAATTTTTTTCTCGAATATAATGCATTCGACGAAAAAATCAATAAGAATAAAAAGTGCTTAGAATCAATCATGGAATGTCTACATTTTTTCACTGAGTTTTGAGCAACTTTTTTATTTTTGCCAATTGGCAATTTATGACAAATTGGAAAATTTCATCGAATCGTCTCGAAAAAATTCAGATATACTTCTTGGTCAATTCTAAGTACTTTTTATTCTGTAACTTTTTCTTATATAACGCTTTGTTTTTGAGTAAAAAACCAAAAACCTTAAAATTCTTAAGATTTTTTGAAATTCAAAAAAAAAATCAAAAACTTTAAAATTTTTTGTTCCATATGCACTTTTTGGTCAATTATGAGCAAATTTACTTCAAATTTGTGCCCGAGTATCTGTCACATTCCAGATGATATGATTTTCGCATTGAAAAATTCTCATTTCTTAGCCGTTGATGTACAACGTTTCCCGACACTTGCCGCGTGGAGATGAATGAGTCAAAGCATCTTGTCTTTTTTTTATCTTTTTATTTTTTTTTTCGCTTTTTATTAGGGTTTTATTTATGTTTTTGATTTTTTATAGTATTATAATTTTTATTTTCTTTTTAGGAACTGTTATGATTTTTTATAAAACACGTTTTACAATAAAAATTATTGCATTTTTTGCAAAATTTGTTTGTCCTAATGACACATCGCTTGCAACAGCAGAGCTTCTGTTGTTTGAGGAATACTGTTTCATGAACAATGTCATCAACTTTAGGTCTAGTCAGATAGTATTTCACAATATCCATCAGAAATTCTTTTGAACTTTTTTGTGACTTGGATTAGCACAATTATAAAGTATTACTGCATTGGTGACAGCGGCCTGAAGTAATCTAATAAAAACCACCCACGTCCATTTTTTTGATCGTATGCATGGCATAACATCATTGCAATGGCCATCATGAACATCAACCCCTCCCATAAACCTATTATAAAGATGAAATGCATTAGGAAAAGGTATGTCTATTTTTGATTTTACTTCTTTGGAATATCTTTTCGAGGGTAACAGTGGCGTTACTCCAGATGCTGTAGAAATTATTGAAATCGGTTTAGAATCAATAATAGTAATTAAATTCATTCCGCTCTTCTGATCGTGCTTTGTGGCGTATGTGCCTCTTGTTGATTTTTTATCAATATAATTTTTTTCTTTTATCCTATTTTCTCTAATAGTACCAGTGGAACATAAACCCATTTTTCTTAAATGTACAATAAGGTCTAAGCTTCTGAAGTAATTGTCCATGTATAGATGGTAAAGGCCTACTTTACGAAAAGTTAGCGTTGAAAAAAAATTGTCAAGTAAGTTCATTACTACCCGAGTTCCTAAAGCACATTTGGCTAATTTATCCCCAATAGTTGAATTCTTCCCACAGTATAGATCAAAATCTAATAAAAATCCATCTAATGTACATAGACCCCATAATTTCAGACCGAATCTAATTGGTTTGCCGCGAATAAACTGTTTCATACTAGTTCTAGCGTAGCATTTGGCCATCATTTCATCTACAGATATCGCGGTTGGAAAGTACCCGAACAATTTCATGTTTCTACGAAACAGATTTATGACTTGACGAACTCGCCAAGCTTTATCATTGCAATCTTCATCCCCTGGTTTTGATAATTTCAACTTAGATTTTATATTTTCAAATGTACGGCGTCCCATAGCCGATTTCACTACATCACTAGACAAAAAGGGATCATTAGACCAATAATCTCTTTGACTTTTCCTTTTATTAAATGCTGAGAAAAGTATTATTCCTATAAATATATTCAAATCTGACATTGTTAGACTGCAATTATTCATCTTAGTTGATTCTATAATATAATTTTTAATTTCTTTGCAAAAAAATGTCTCAAATAGGTCAACAGGACTAATATTTTTAATGTCTTTCTTATAACTATCAGATAATAATATTTCATTTTCAACTTTGCAGGAATAATAACTTTTTTCTCCGTCGATCCATTTATAAATATATTCATTTTCCAATTTAGATTGATCATTCGTATAATTATAAGAAGTTTCTGCGTATGTACTCAGTAATAAGTTATCAATAGATTCAGAACCAGAATCTTCGTCACTCTGACCAGAACTACCCGAATCATCTGGATTAGGTACCAAAATATTATGATCATCGTTATCATCAGAAGTTTTGGAGCCATTACAATTTTAAAACTTGAACAGCTAAATGCACGAGTAAAATATTAACGATAATATTTAGAACACTAACAGTATAGTAGACAAAGAGTGAAAAAACTAAAGATTCTTCAAAATCGATTTATGAACATTCAATGATGATTCACTATTTTGAAATTCAGATAAAAACATTACAAAAGCTTTTGGCAAAATTCGGCAAATTGAATACAGTAATTAAATTCAGACTTTTTCGATTGAGAATTCAATATAGTTTATGAAACAATTCCAAAAGTTGCATAACTCAAATTTTTTAAGGTTTTTGATTTTTTACTCAAAAACAAAGTGTTATATAACAAATAGTTAGAAAATAAAAAGTACTTAGAATTGACCAAGAAGTATATCTGAATTTTTTCGAGACGATTCGATGAATTTTTCCAATTTGTCATAAATTGCCAATTGGCAAAAATAAAAAAGTTGCTCAAAACTCAGTGAAAAAATTTAGACATATTCCTTGATTGATTCTAAGCACTTTTTATTCTTATTGATATTTTCGTCAAATGCATTGTATTCGAGAAAATAATTCGTGAAAGTTTGGGCAAAATTTTGCGCTTCAGGCGCCATTTTCTTGCCCCATATTGAATTTCTGGATTCGGGACCAAACTGAATTTAAAGTACAACTCATTTATGCACTCATAGTTGAAAAATAAAGTTTACTTAGTTGAAAATAGTGAAGGCTTATTTCAATGCAATACTTGAAAATTTCTAAAATCGGTTATTTACGGCATCAAACAAAATTTTTCAAATTTTACTGGTACTTTATAACCTTTTGAATACACGATGTATTTAATTTTTATTTAGAATGATTCCCTTGGTAGAAATGTTCACGATATATTGTCTAACTCTAACATTACTACGTTGTTGAAGACAGACATACAGTTTTTTTATATAAGCATATTCTATTATCAATAAATAAATATAAACAATAAGAAGGTTCTATACTAAATAGAAGTAACGCCAAGATAAAATGAAAAGTTGTATACAGATTCGCATGTACCTCAAAATTATCTGCATAAATGTTCAGAAAGCTAGGTTACCTACAAGTCGAGAAATCAATATTTCTATTTGTTGCTGTTTAACACAGGTTATTATAGAAAATCGCAATATATTGAAGAAAATTTTATCATAAGAAAAATATCTGATAAAGAATTAGAGCCCTTAAGCAATATCACTGGATACCTCTAACTAATAAAAAATAATCACACATTACCGAAAACGAATATTTAACCTCAAAAAATTAGTCAAATCGGCTTGTACAGGAAACTTTTTATTGTTAATTAGGACAAATATAATTGGTAACTTTACTTGAAAAATTTTTATTTCTTGAAGGTTTACGGTTAGCTTCTTTCACAGTGCATCTTTAGAAATAAACAAAAAGTAAACAAATGCGCTGATTTTGAATAGCATAGTAGTTATAGAACCTTCTTAAATATGGTCAACTTTCTACCAGGGTTATTTGTGATTTTAAAGTTATATTTATAGTTATATTTATCTACACAGATAATAACTCAACATTAATGGCAAAGATCAAAGTTAATGTCTTAGTTTCTATTTTTATAAAAAGTAGTAAAACTTAGTTAATAGAAAGGTAAAATATAAATGTCTTGTTTATAGAAATATGTGTTAATACGATAGTAAAAATTTACATGAATTGTAAATATTAATAAGAAAAATATGTCTGTCTTAGTGTAGTACTTAATATGTTTTAATAACTTTGTAACTTCGAGGTATGATTAAGACTGAGAAATGCGTTTATGTTTGTTAATTGTTATTATGATATGATGTATGTCAATCAAGAAAGGCAAAGAATATGACCACTAAAGAAGCATTCATTTGAACATAGCGAACGAACGATTATAGAAAAAAGTAAGTTTAATGACTTCGGTACAAAAATTTTTTTGGGTGATATTTTTAGTATTTAAATTGTTTTTGAGTAATCGTCGTGCTTAAGAATAGGTTTAGTCGATTGAATATTCACACTTTTGCATAAGAATACTTGATCAATGACTAACAAACAACTTAAACAATGTTTGAGTATACGATAAATCAAAAATACTATTCAAATTTTGAAGCTGAAGAATTTTCTTAAAAGAATCTAAAAGAGCCTCTTTTCTGCATTCAAGAATAATATTTAACTCATTAATAAATAAACAAGTATCACCTTCAAGCTTCTTGAGTGAGATTTTTACCGTTTAATTTTGCTAGGAAAGATGCAATTATTTAAAAAATAGCGTGTTTGGTAAAAACAAATAGGATAGCAAAAATGATTTTCTTGGATCTGTTATATAAATGGAAAATCAGTTATCAAACTTATTAACATTACTAGAAATTCTTTTAAGATATTTAGATACATATAAATACATTCACACACAAATACAGACATTTTCCAACAATATATTGTTTGATCCCCATACACGTTTCTAAAGTGTTTTTAAAAAAATGAAAAAATCCTATTACAAAGCTTTTGCTAGAAAAAACTATTACTTGAATTTGATAATCTATGTACTGTTACGAGTGAAGAGTGCAACGAAAAAGTGACGGACCCCGGGCTTGAACCGAGATCCTCTGGCTTGCAAGGCAGACACTCTGTCGTCGCGCCACGGCCGCCACCGCATTGCACTCTTCTACTCGCTCTCTTATAGT
>QLSS01000472.1:3707-23688 GCA_024372645.1 Trichomalopsis sarcophagae
CAACAACGCACGGCTCTTTTACGCACAGCCGACAAGAGACTCGTACGTTGCATATGCGAGTGCGCTTTGAATATCTTGCAAGGCGTGAAAAATGTCTAAACTATTTACAAGTACTGCGGCGATAGCTGTTTTTCAAAGATTCCGAACGTCACGCTGAACACGATTACGAGCGCGACGTCGATGAAATAGAGGCCACCTCGGCACCAATGACTGCAGAAATTATACTCGACAGCGTGCCCAAGAGTTACGCTCAAAAAACGCGCGGCGATCGTCTCAAGTGGGATAGCACTGGCAGAGTCAGTATAGACGGCCGGCCCATACAAGATTCCAACATTATAGAACTGATTAGCGACGTTGTCGCACGTAGAAAAAAAACACTGGATCAGTCGGAAGTGCCCATCGGTCGTTTACCTTTCACCAAATTCATCAAGACAGTCGACACACCGATAAAGCTGATTGGAAACCCGGAAATAGTGAAAATTGGGAAAAATTTGACAGAGCCGAATAATACAGCGAAACGACGACTGCCTAGTAAAGAGAGCATCGACGCGTTGATGGAAATACACAACGCTAGCAACAGCACCAGCGAATCACCGGCATCGCCTGCTTTGACGACAAATCGAGCAAAGAACAAGTGGCTACGTCTCGCAAACTTTTAAGCATGGCATCGTACGAGCAGCAATACTACGATGTCTCGCACGAGGCTGGTTACGCGGGTGCGCGCAATCTCGTGCGTGTAAATCGAAAAGGCAAATTATTTAGCGCGGCTGACAAGCGGGAGAAAGAACGCATATACGAGTGGCTTAGTAATCAAGACGCCTATACTCTTCACAGACCTGTTAAGCGTAAATTTCCGCGATTAAGTTACAACGTGAGCAACATTGACGACGTATGGGAGTGCGATTTGCTTCAATTAACCACGATCAAAGAGCACAACGACGGATACTGTTACCTACTCGTAGTGGTGGATGTAATGAGTAAACACGCGTGGCTGGAGCCTCTACGCGATAAAACTACAGCCAACGTCACCGCAGCCTTCGGACGAATACTCGAACGCAGCAACGGTAGCGTCCCGCGACTCTTGCAATCCGACAAGGGTAAGGAGTTTGTAGGCTCGACGTTTCAGGAATTTTTGAAAAAACGTGACATCAAATTCCGTACAGTTCGAAACCCCGATATCAAATCGGCTGTAGTGGAAAGACTAAACCGTACTATACGCGAACGAATGTGGCGATACTTTTCACGCAATAACACGCAACGTTACATCGACGTGGTGCAGAAAATCATCGAGGCTTACAATCATACGCAACACAGGGGTACAAAGATGCGACCCTGTGACGTGAGCATCTACAATGCTGCAAAAGCGCGCGAAAATTTAGCGAAAAGAGCTCGTCTGCAATCGACTTACAAGAACCGCGAAAAGATGGCGTCAGGCGTAATCAATAAATACAAGCCCGGATCTTACGTACGCATTAGTCGCACAAAAAATACTTTCGAGAACGGATACGAAAAAAATTTTAGCGAGGAAGTTTTCAAGATTAAGCGCATATCCAGCAGACAGCAGTTACCAACGTTCATCCTGGAAGATTTGAACGGTGAGGAGATTGACGGCTTTTTCTATCTCGAGGAGCTCGCTCACTTTGGCACGAAACGCATGTTGAGACGCTGTTGACGCTGCTGAGCAATTCAAAATAGAGCGCGTAATTCGTACAAAGGGTCGTGGCTCGAAGAAGCAGCTACTCGTCAAGTGGGCTGGCTATCCGGACAAATTCAACTCGTGGATCAAAGCCTCTGAAGTACAAAAAATTTAAAAATGGACCAGAACGATTTTTACCTAGTTCTCCCTAGCAACAGCAGTATGACGTATTACAACGAAAACGCCACCAGCTGCTTTACAACGCAGCTCTCGCGCGAGCTCAGACTCAGCGGGAATTGGTCCGTTGCGCTCGTCGAAATTCACGTGCCGAGCACTGTCGTGCACATTCAAGAATCGGACGCCTTTTACACGTTTAAACAGTCGGAAAAGGCAAAGCAGGAAACGCATTTTTTTCCTCACGGTATTTACGACAAGATCGAGCAACTAACCAACGAAATAAATAAACCAGCCGCCTTTCACGATCATCTGCGTCTCGAAGTTGCACCCTTTCAAAAGGGCTACTACATGCTACAGCGCAAGTATGCCTGCGATGATCAGCATCAGATAACGTTTAACTAAAAAATTTGCCGTATTTTCGGTTTCGAAGATTCCGAGACTCGGCAAAAAAACGGCACCTTTGTCACATCGGCAGTGTAGTCGCGCTAGGAAACAGACCAGCATCGCTTTCCCGAGCTATACCCGATCAGCTCTACGTGTACACGGATGTGTGCGAGCCACACACTGTCGGCGACACTCAAGCTGCTCTACTGCGTATAGTTACCGTGGACAGTGCAAAGTACAAATTTTGCAGTAATATCGTGAGACATTTTGCACCTGCTCATTATATTCCGCTTTTACATCACAGTTTTCGCTCGATCGTCATAGATATAAGGGATCAGCACGGAGTGCGAATACCATTCGAATATGGAACGCTGACGGTTACGTTTCACTTTAAACGTAATCGCTAGAGAGAGGACGAGAGAGAGCAACGCTATGTCACGATGAGTCACTACATACGCTACTACGACGAGCAAGTAGGCGGTGGAGGAGTGAGACACGTCTATTCCGGTTCAATGTATCAGCGCGGACGAGGTGTAGGTGCATGGCTTGGAGGTTTATTTCGCAAAATTCTTCCGTACATCGCTTCCGGTGCCAGAGCTGTGGGCAAAGAGGCTGTGCGTACAGGCATCAACGTGTTGGATGCCGTTGCAAACAACGGCTCGAATTTCAAGGAGGCGTTCAAATATCGTACTAAAGAGTCTGGACAAATATTGAAGAGAAAAGCCGGTGAAAAGATAGCAGAAATGATGAAAGGTTCTGGTTATAAATCACGCTCAATGCATCGAAGGCGTCAGTTGAGAAAGACGCGTACATCGAGTACAATCGGCTCTAGCAAAAAACGCAAACAACATACGTCAGGACGGAAGAAGAGAGTCACGCGAGAAACGAAGAAGAGGCCTAAAAAGAGAAGTACTCAGCAGCAGAGTTTGAGAAGTGTTACGGATATTTTTGGTCCTAGGCGTATTTAGTTTGGGGTAAAAATGGCATTTTTACATTCTCACTCGACGGAATGCATGTCCAGCGAGCTGGATCTTTTCACGCTACCAGCCACTCAAACGTCAATTGAAAGCAGCAGCTTTCTGCATTATAAGCCTGTGTCGTCTCTTAGCGACGATGTCGACGCACCATTGGAATTCGTTGTGCCGGCAGGTAGCGAGCATTACTTCGATCTGGCTCACACTATGCTTCATGTTCAAGCTAAAATCGTACCCTCTGACAAGGCTACCGCAACGACCGAAGACCTTAAAGTCAGACAGATCAACAATTTCATGCTTTCAATGTTCAATCAGATTGACGTTTTTTTCAATCAGAAAATTGTTTCGCCGCCTAATAACGCCTATCCTTACAGAGCATACATCGAGACGCTTCTCAACTACGCTCCGGCTGCTAAAGAGTCACATCTTACAGCGAGTCTGTGGTACGACGACACGAGCGGCGGTTTCGATTCACCAGCTAATGCGGTGAGCACTGACACAGCACCTATTATCGTGAACAAAGGGCTGGAAAATCGCAAATATTTTACACAGAATCGACGATACTTTGACATGATTGGACATTTGCATCACGACCTCTTTAATCAGGATAAAATGCTGATTAATGGCGTAGAAATGCGCGTACGTCTAGTGAGGAGTAAGGATGCTTGTTGTCTGATGGACGTGACAGCCGATGGAAAATTCAAACTCAGCATCAAAGAAGCTACACTCATAGTTCGCAGAGTAAAAATCAGTCCTGGAGTTTTACTGGCTCATGCGCAAGCGTTATCGAAAACCACGGCTAAATATCCCATAACGAGAGTCGAAGTTTAGTCGTTTACTCTTCACTCGGGAATATTGGGCGATTCGATCGACAACGTTATACACGGTCAGCTGCCGAAGAGAATAATCTTGGGCTTTGTGGAGAACAAAGCATTCAACGGAAACCGCGCGTTAAACCCTTTTAATTTTCAACACTTCTCTATAAATTATATTTCTCTCTACGTCGACGGTGTACAAATTCCAAGCAAACCTTTGTAGCCACGTTTCACAAACTCTACATTGACGCTTTTCAAACTCTTTACACGGGTACAGGCGTGCATTTTCTCAACGAAGGTTTTGGCATCAATCGCTACAACTATTACAAAGGCAATTTTTTGACGGCCTTCGATCTCACTCCAGATTTATCGGCACACTGTGCCACACATTGGAATCTCGTGCGCTCGGGTAGCATACGCATAGAGGTGAGATTTGAGACGGCTCTTCTCACTGCTATCAACTGTATCGTTTACGCAGAGTACGACAACGTTCTTTAAATCGACTCTAACCGCCAAATCATAACGGATTTTAGCGCTTGATGCGCACGCACACTCGATCGCAGCTCCTCAAACAAAAAATTTTTTTTTTTCGATTCGCGCTTCATAAGGCGAGCGCGCTGACGGTATGCAGTTAGTATCCCTCTCGAAACAGCCACCACCTATCGTACTCGAGCAGCAACAGCATCATGACGGACTACGTGATCGATATTCAAGGCCTTCGGGACATAAATAAAAAATTTATTCCCAAAGAAGTCGGAGTTTTATCGCTCCAGAGCCGCATAGTTGGTCATTGGATCATTCGCGCGCCGTGCAGATTTACCGAATTACCCGTAGACATGCAGCAGACGAATAATTACTGCACTCTCGATGTACACGGTTTAGAGTGGCACGACGGAGATATCTTCTTCAAGAGTTTGCGTCGTAATCTGTGCAACTTGGTGAAAGACGCGCGCCGTATATACTTGCGTGGCCAGGCAAAAGCCAAGTTTTTGGAAAAAGTAGTGGCTCGAAGAATCATAAATTTAGAAGATTTTAGTGCGCCTTCGTCTGACGAACTCTCTGTGCAATTCCCTAACGTCTTGCTGTGCACCAGCCACGGTATCAAGAAATTCGAGAAGAAGAAAAATTTTTGCGCGCTGCGTCGAGCCTATCAAATCAGAAGGTGGATACACTCAATCGTTGCCAGTCCTCATCGAAGCGACCCGTACGACATAAATAGCCAAGTAATGTACCAAGCTATATTAGATTACGATCGGCTGCAGATGGAGAGATATCACTATCCCGAACGATTTCGTGCTAGCGACGTTGTGGACGGAATTAAAAAAGAAGCTGAGGAAAAAAAAGACGGTGCGGAAGAAGAAGAGTACGTAGATGCACCATCAACATGAATACGCGTCAAATAATCACAGCTATTAGAGGATTAAAAGCCGATTCAATAGGAGTTTACGCTGCTAATCACGTTCCGAAATTGCTATCCACACCGACAGCTATTGTAACGAACCTAGACACGTCCGATCAGCCAGTATCACACTGGGTTGCCATCTTTATAGATAAAAATGGATACGGAATTTACTTAATAATTTTGTTCGCATAGATCGCAGGATGATCTACTTCTCAACGGCTTAAAAAAGCAATTTCGGGGATTTTTTTGAGGTTAGGGACAAATGCTTGAGACAACATTAGAAAAAACTGATAGATTTGTGATAAGTAGCTTTATTTACGTATATTGAAAAGAATTTTGTATATTATACATAAAAAATATGTATATTTATAAAATTAAGAAAATTAAAATATTGTTAGGTTTATACCGAAAAATGAATCCCTGAGGAACTATGATTAACATATGGAAAAATGAAAACAAGGCTTGAATAGTCAACTTTTAGCCCTCATAACTTAGAAAGTGTCGATAAGAAAAATCTCAAAAACTTTATGCATCCATGGGAGATTCTAAAACATACCCCAAATCAAAATATTTCACGGTAAATCTCACAGAGAACTATATATATATATATATATATAATTATTTAATGCAAGCGCCCTAAATAAATAAGTAGAAACTTTTTTAAGAAGTCTAAGAAGTGAATCTTAAAAGAAGTTCAGTACTCGTGTCAGGCTTGCATGGTGCCTAAAGTCTAGCTTCATTGTATGCTTTTTGGATTATAATGAAGCTTGACATTTAAATTTTTGTGCAGATATTGGTTGAATGATTAAAAAAAAACATGCTCTTAGTTTTGACCTAACTTTCTTCGTTGGCATTAACGAGTCAGGGCCAATGTAAATTTCTGCGTTTCTAAGGTTATATTTCTGATATTCATCGATCCACTGGATCTACTAACTCATGCAAATTATATTTCTGGTTATACAAAAGAAATTCCTACAACAAAAATCAGTTCTCTAGATGTCCTAGTTTTAAAATGACTGCTACGACAAAAATTGAGAAATAGGATATGTTTACAAAATTTTTTGCAACTCTCAAAAGTGGAAATTCTTGCTATTGCATTGAGCAAACAGACAAAGTTATTATAACTTTCTACACGCAAAAATGCACTGAACACCAAAAATATAATTGTCAAGAGTTAGTAGATTAATCGTACCAATCAATATTAGGAATATGACCCTGGTAACGCAGAAATTCAAATAGGCCAGGACTCATTGTTGTCAACAGATAAAATTAAGACTGAACTGACCGTGTAAGATTTATTTAAATATTAATTTAACCAATGTCTGCACAATTTTAACTGTCGAGCTGATTCAATAGCATTAAAAATCAAATATAAACTTCTTTAAGATTCCATTATTAATCTTTCATTAAACTTCTACAATATTCTGATCATTGTTTACGATGGAATAATAAGTAAATAGATAAAGCTATTATAACTTTCTAAACGTAAAAATTCAGTGGAAACTAGAAATATAACTGGCAAGAGTTTGCAGCTTAAGCGTGCCAATCAATGTTTATAATATGACTCTGGTAAAGCAGAATTTACAATTGGACTCGCCAACACCAATGGAGAATGTTAAGAGTACACTCACCTGGTAGCATGTTTTTAAATAACAATTAAAGCAATGTCTGCGCAAAATTTCAATAGTCAAACTGAGTACGAGTACTGGAATGATTTTTTTTATACAAGTATATTTGTCACTTTAATAAGAACCTCAAACGTGCAAAAATATCATCTTTTCTTTATTATTATTCATATGTCTACTTTATTTTATAGATTTAATAGACTAACCTAACCAAAACATTGCATTTTCACGGGTTTTAATAATAAGTTTTTCTCGAAAGAAATCGTTATTTTTCCATATAAATGTCGTTTTACTTACCTCAATAATCCACTAAATCGCAATCCTTGATCGCAATTATTTAAACACTGCAGTTGATCAATCGCGATTCACAATGTTGTTCGCAGCAGAAATACACACGTATTACACGTGTATTACACGTATAATACGTGTATTACACGTATAATACACGTGTACTACACCCGTGCTGGGTGCGTTAACATCCCTGGATCAGCGCCATCTCTCCTACAACGACAAAACTCTCACAGTGAATGCCGAGCTATATGTTAGTATATCAGTATATGTTTTTATGGCCAAGTTTGATTGTATACATGTCAGGTATATAACGAGAGGCGAGACAGACCCGTTAACATTATCAGACTATCAGAGGTTATAATAAAAAGATTCACTGCAAAAGAAGTATATAATTATACGCAAGTACATAATTGTGAAATGTAACGAAAGCCCAAAAAATTGTTTAGATTAATTCTATTAGTGTGCAAGTTATCACCTTAAATGGACGTAGAAATTCCTCGAGACCACTGCGAGGACTACTGCAAGAGTATGTCTGATCCTGATGGCAATGAAGAGGAAGAAAATGAACTCTATGCTTACATTCACATACCCCCAGAGAAAATAGGAGAAACATTTGAGCGATATGTAGTGCCTGTCAGTGCACTAAGAAAATTTGATTAAGCTCAATACGTAATAAATTCTGCCATGTTTGATAAGAAGATAGTAAAGTACAAGGACAGCACATCAGAAAATAAAGTTAAATGCTTTGTCTTGTATGCAGCAGGTTAGTAAATATTAAGATTATAGATTGTTATAATATAATGAATGTATTTGTCGTTAATTTTCATTTTTTCATTTTTTAGATAATGTTTATTTAGTGCAATCAAAAATTAACTCCGGAAAAAGATTTGGTATACCTTCAGCTGTCCATGACGAATCGAGTGGACTTCCTGACAACTTTAGTAGAATAACTCTATATAAGAAGAATTCTAATTCAAATAATAGGCAGAATAACGACACGTTGAAAAATTTGAAACGAGCTAGGTCAACAATAAAGGTATTCTATTATATTCCAATTATTTATAAAGATAAAATAACCTTTTATGTGATTCTATATTTTGTTATATTTCTAATGTACAATCTCTAAGAATATCTAATTTTATATAGAACTTGAAGAAATCAAAAGCGCAATCATCTAAAGAATCTTCTGAAGAGATTTTAAAAAAATATCTAAAAACTGTTACAAATCCTGAGGGTAATGAAGATTCAGATGAGGATGTATCTCAAGACAATGAAAGTTTTATATCAAATATTCTTTCGTCAACGCGAAAATCACCGATTGGAGATAATGCTGTAAGTTATGAAAAAATTTGAGCAGCCTTATTTGTCTCGCTTTTCTTTCTTTTTTCTAATGATATTTATAATTTAAGTTTATGTATATGTACTATAATATATTGAAAATACTGAGCCGTTAACTAATAAGTGTAATTTTTCCAAACAGCATAATTCAAAAAACAGTAACCCCAGGATGGATGAAGAAAACGATCATTCAGCATACAAATCCGTAATAAGGGCGTATAAAGATCAATTAAATTTTTTTAAAAAGAAAAATGAAGAATCACAAAAACAATTGAATGAATGGAAGTTGATGTATGAGAATATCTCTACATGTAACAGTACAACATCTGGCTTGACAGGTAATTGATGTTATATTAATTATATCAATAATATACATATATAATGATATTTGTAATGTATTCAACTAGTTACACTTTTTATATTATAACTTTATTAATAACGTTTTTATTTTAGATGGAGCATTGTTAGACTAACTTTTAGAAATCGATAAGTATTATCATAATGCACTCTCATGTGCCAAACTGAAAAGAAAATTTAATGATAAAGTGCAAAGAGCTTTAGATGACCTGGAACGGCAAAGAAATGATTTCCAGAGTGAACAGTGATAATCTTTTATTATGGAGAGTGATAAAAGTATTTTTTAAAGAAATAAAATACAAGATAAATATTACGTTTTTTATATTAAACTTTCAGTATTTATGTTTCGTTCCTAAAAGCTGAATAACATTATAAATGTTAAAGTACAAACTCGATTAATAATACAATGAATGTAGTTAATGAAAATAAATATAATACCAAATGTATCTTGCATTATTCTTATTACCTAAAATTATTACCAAAAATACTTTGAATTACGTTTGTATTTGTACATTTATATTAAATTCGATCCGTGTTTAAAACAAATATATAAAAAGTAAGCACGCTGTAATTTGATAGTGTAAATAAAATATACTGTTGCGTCGCAACATTTTGTCCAATGCTAATTCAGCATTGGACGTGTACATATTCTTTTCTGCGCCTGCGAGCGTACCGTATGTGTATATGTGTGTGTGTATGTGTATGGCTACTTAGTCTCGAGCGGTGGCAGCACCTCTCGCGCCATCTTGAGCGGGTCGCTCCCGCTCTTTCGCGCCGCGTGGTCGCTAGTCATAGACTATCTCTCGAAGCGTGCGGAGCTCCCTCGCGATTCTTTCTCTTTGAGATTCTTTCTCTTTGAGACTGCCGAGCATCCTTGTTCATATCGAATTGTTCGTCTCCTAGAGACTGCCAGGCATACTTTACCTATAGCAAATCGTTTCGATCTAACATCGAAATTGTGTGTGAGAGTGTGTTGTATCGTTCTATCAAATCCTTGAACCACGTGTTTTGCGTGCGTTGCGCCATTGTTCTTCGCGACGTCACCCGATCTCTGTTCTTTGCGAATATAGTGTTACACATTAATTTGTTCTCATTCATTTTACTTTAAGTGCTTTCTGTGTAGTTTAAGTGTAAAATAAAAGGGTTTTTATGCCGAAAGGCTTTTCCCAGTATTTCGTTTTATTTGATTAACCGAACTGCTCATTCCTTTTTGTTCTTTTTTTTCTAACTAGGCTTTTATGTGCTTCCCACAAAAAAGCCAAGATTATTCATATACGTATGTTTTTTTTTGCGTTTCAGCACAAAATTATACAAAGTAAAACAAATACTCTGATAATGTGTATATTTAGGTACGTTTCGTAACGATTTCGTACATTATTGTAAAATACTGTAGGATTCTGTATGTTACCGTACGAATCTGTACGTTGCTATACTTTTCGGTACGAAATTTCCCAGAGTCGAAAAAAAATTTCAAGATAAATGTACATTTTGGTACGTTTTAGTACAAGATTGTACGTTTTTGTATATTGCTGTACGGTTCAGTACGTTTGCGTAGGATGACGTACGATTACGTACGATGTGTCCAAATTTTAACACTAACCTACGTAATCGTACGGAAACGTACGGAAACGTACAGGAATGTAACTAAAAACTACGATTTTTATTTCCATCCGGGTAGTGAGTTAGAGTGAAGAAAGTATGAAGTGATACATAAAGTTATTTTAAAAATGAATGCAAGGCGTAGTGTAAAATATAGTACATTCAATATATATATATATATATATATATATATATATATATATATATATATATATACTTTTTGCACTCAAACTCACTATATATATATATATACTTTTTGCACTCAAACTCACTATATATATATATATAGTGAGTTTGAGTGCAAAAAGTTCGTATAAAAATTAGTAAAAGTATGCATATATATATACATGGTAATGAGTATAATAATATACAGTAACAGTGCAAGTGTTTATTATAGTTAGAGTGAAAAATATGTCTAATAATTCATATGTCTTTAAGATTTAAGGTTATGCAAAGGGATAAAATATCTAATATACGTATGTAAGACCACTGCTCAAGGAAATTCCCTGGAGTGGAGTTTTGGGTTAGAAATCAACACTTGTATGATGTAGTATAAACAACTGTAATATTAACAATATGTACAAATTAGTAAAGGCTAAAAATATTACAGTAAACGTATAAACTTAAGACTAACCTGAATCTATACAATTGCCGATAGCAAACCTTTTAGTACATCAGTTTCAATAACCTCACTTATAACGATCCTAACGGCTCGGAGTCTTATTACATACTGGTTCTCACTCACATGTCAACAAGTGACAAAGCCAAGCTTGGTAACCTACAAGCTTACACGTATATATACATAAACATATTCTCAATGATGGCTTAGAATATAGTATATTAAACATATATAGTCATTGTACAAGTATTTCATAGAGGCAAGTGTGAAAAGTTTAGTTTTTCAAGAATTTAGTATGTGTATAGTGATGAAATGTCAGTTTGTACCTTTATTGGTCTATAAAAGTATGTATAAAAAGATGCATATACATGGTGATCATGTAGAATATAGTATATTTAATATACATAATGAATTTGACTTAAAAAAGTTGTTTTGAACTGATTTGTTGTGTAATAAAAGGTCACTTTTTATGAACATCAGGTCCTGCGCACGGACGGAAAGTCACTTTTTGGAGAATGAGGCTTCGCTACTAGAAAGACTTTTTTCAATTGAGTATTTAGGCTTTTTAAATACAGTTAATTTGTTTAGAATTTAATTTTCTACAAAATAGCCAGAATACTTTTATGAAGAAACCTTTTTGCAAATAATAGCTCAGAAAGAAATGAAAAAAAAAACACATTTTTGGTCAAATCCAATAGGCGCCCTGGAATAAGACGTTTCTTCGAAACTCTTTATACGGGGCGAGTGCCTAAAAATAAGATCGAAAGACGCTTTCAAAAACAACGAAAACCAACTTAATAATGAAAGAAACAAAAAGTTAAGATCAGATGAAGGTTACAAAATTCTTGAAAATCAACTTAACATTGAGAGAAACAAAGAATTACAATCAAAAGAGGTTTACAAAAATCTTGAATATCAATTGAATCTGGAAAGAAAAAAAGGTTGAGATCGGACGAGGTTTATAAAAATCTCGAAAATCAACTGAACATTGAGAGGAACAATAAATTAAGATCGGACGAGGTTTACAGAAATCTTGAAAATCAAATGAACATTGAGAGGAACAAACAGTTAAAGTCGAACGAGGTTTACAGAAATCTCGAAAACCATATGTGAATTGAAGCTAATGAGTTAAAAAAATATATATATACTAAAATTAAAATGGTGGAATGAGTGAGGGAAGGTTGGGTGAATAAATCGATGTACACAAATTTCGCGGGAAAAAGACGACTTGCATCAGCGTAAAAACTCTCGCGAATAAGAGAGAAAAGCCGGGGCAAGCGAATGATTTATTTTAATAAACAAAGAAATTTTACAATTGAAAAGAGACTCTAAATTATATCAAAGAGAGAAAGAAACGCAATTACAATTGACGCAGAACAGGAAAGAGACTCTAATAAACCAATAATAAAAGAGAGAGATAAAGAAACGCACTTAAATTACACTATCGCCGCGAGCTACCTTTATGCACGCTGGAGAGCTCTCCTACCTGAATCGCAAACGGGACGTGGACGGCGCGACGTAAAGCCCTGGCCGTACGTGGATAGGATGCACCTTCCTCGGTCGCAGAACGCCTCGATGTCTCGAGGGAACTAATCCTGGACCACGGGCAGACCTTTTCAGCCCTGCCGCGTAGGTAGCGATCGCCGGGTGGAGATCGGCACGTCGAGGAAACTCGCACGTGGCCGAAGTCCCAACACTCGAAGAAGACATTCAAACAGCACACCGCACGCAAAATTGCACTCACACACGCGCCGCACGGAATACAAAAAAGGAGAGTCGATCGTCCTGAAGAGGACGTTAATAACGACTCGATTCGCACGCAGTTAATACAGGATTATTCGCTAGGCGCAAACAAAAGAAATTCGCAGTGACGACTGATAACTCGAGAGGAGCTGTCAGAACTGAACGACACGTGCTCCCGCGCGCCAGAGCCCGCGCAAACGGCAGAGGCCCTCAGCGGCGCGCGCATGCGCTCGACCGCTCTCGCAGCAACGCTCGCCGCGCTACGGCGCGAAATTCAAAATTAAGTAAACGACTCTGCAGAACCCGAACAATATGAATATTGAGAGAAATCAATTACTTAGACTTTAATTATTCTAAACATGAAAATTTAGTGAATAATCGATATAAATCAATAAGACATACAGAGATATCATATAACGAAAACAAACAATTATAAAATATAAAGAGATTGAAAATTTCACGATAGAATGATAAATTTGTACTATTTAATCGAATCAATGGTGTAAAAAGGAAAAAAAAATTAAGATTAGATGAATTAGTCAGATATCGAGAAAATTTCGCAAACAAAATTAACAGTGAACTAAAAAATAATACAAATATCGCTACTAATAAACTTATTTTGATATTTCTAAGCGATAGAAAGAAAGGACCTGATATCCCATGTACTTATTGTGACAATATCTTTTTCTCACGATCTGCACTTTTTTGCACAAATCATAAATTCTAATTCGGATTATGTATGTAAAACATTTTTAAAACATATTCTAAAAGGTCATATACCAAAATTAGCATCAAATGATAATCTACGTTTTCCAAATGTACCTGATATTATTAAAATTTTAACATCGATCGAAAAAAGAATGATTTCCCCGTACATTCCATTCATTTAGAGCTGTACAGCCATATGCATTAAATTCACAATTATCTTTAAAAGGTAGCGTTGTTAATATACATACAGAAATTAATGATATAATTAATGTTTTACCTAGAAAATTTGATGAAATGTCAATTGTTCAAATTAAATTAAAAAGACACATAGATCATCAAACTGATTATATGGATGAAACAATCAAACCATGCAAAATAGTTAAAGCTTTAGAATATCTAATACATACTCCATTATATAAAAAAAACATAATATAAAGGTAAATGAACATTTTTTACAGGCTTTGAACGTAGTAATGAAAATGTTATAATTAATGATGAAAATAAATCAAATAATCACAAATGCGATGATTTACACACTACTATTAATGAAACAAAAAGTATACCGACAGATAATGAAAATGACATTGATGATGATTTTGAAGTTGTCATGTGTGTACACACGTCACGGGTTTCGAATTACTATAAGAAGACGAGTAGAAGAGTGCAATGCGGTGGCGGCCGTGGCGTGACGACTGAGTATCTGCCTTGTAAGCCAGAGGATCTCGGTTCAAGACCGGGGATTGTCACTTTTTCATTGCACTCTTCACTCGTAACAAAGTAAATGATGAAGTTTTAATTTCAGATCGAAATGAAGAAATTACTTCTGATATTATAACAATAGCTCCAGGACAAGATAAGCAACTTTTACCATGGCATAAAGTTGAAAGTCACTGGAACTGAACATGTTCATATTAATAAAATTAAAGATCTGATGAATACATATTTTCATTCAAATACTGATGTGACGTACATTTCAAGCTATGTTACAAAATTTATCAATGACAGAATTTGAATACATCAATGCTATTAGAAGTATTCTTAAAAGGAATAAAATTGATTTAAAGATATCATCTAATAAAGTTTCTATAAATGCCTACAATCTACAAATTTTAATGTTATTAGAACATGGATTTACAAAAAGTATTGGATGCTTATGTTGCTGCTTTCTATATGGTCAATTATAGTGTAATGTAACTAAAATAGAAGCAAGACTTTCAAAATTATTGGGAGAAGCATCTGAGGATATTGAAAACGGTAATTTAGATTTAAAACAAAAATTAAGAAAAATAGCAAATGTTTTTATAAATGGAAATGTATTAACTTCACAAGAAGCAGTTTATCATGCTTTATTATTACTATTAAGTATATCAAGTAGAAATGTAGTGTATATTAATACAGTTCCAAGTAATCAAAGAAGTAGAATGTTGTGTTTGTTTAGCTGATTTCGTATGCAATTACAATTATTCAAAAAAATTATTAGAATGCAATGAAGATGATGACGACAAAGACAATAACAATGAAAATATAGATGTAGATATAGATGAAAGAAAAAAAAGAAAAATTATACGTTACTATGGATATAAAATTAAAACTGATCCAATAAATTATTATCGTGAGCGTGTGCTACTATTTTTACCGTTTACAAATAAAGTGTTACGTCCGGGTGGCCGCACAGAGTGAATACTCGCACGATAGAAATAATTACGAATTCCGAGTCAATGAGATCATTTATTTAGCGCAGTCCGCTCACGCGATACCACCTAGGGAAAATGTAAAGAAGAGCGCGACTTGACCGGTAGCTCGGCTGACTGTGCGATAGTGATAGCTCACGGAGTAACGAAACCCAGAGTGACTTCTAAATGTATTGAACTACCTAAGTTTAAACACTGTACTGACACAATAAAGTTGCATGCGACACTGACATGAATTTGAGAAGATTAACAGGAGAAACGACTTACCTTAACGAAGCTGACTCGTTGTTACCGATAGAGTGGCTCGCTCTCGATCTGGCGCTGTAGCTCGTCTGAAAGGGCGTGAAGTTTGAAATGTAATAATTCGTACGCAAGGATTAAGTGATTACGAGAAATGCTTTATTCAACTCGTGTCTGAGATAGAAATATGACTATGTCCAAAAACTTGGCGAACGCTCTGACTCTAAGTCCGATTACAGAAAAATAGTTTAAGTCGCGAGTCGGGCAGAGCTTCACCGTAAGAATGCTCCTCTTTGCTCTCCATTGGTATTTATAGGAATGAGGGTATGTATAAGCATAGGGAAGGTTCTGGCCAATCAGGATTTAGGGAGGGTGTATGTCTCCGTAGGGGTAGGCGCCCCTTTTATTAATCAGTGTCCCTCCGTGCGCGGCCCCTAGTCTGGCCAGCTGCAATGGTTTTCTTTATTGTAATTTTCCTCATTGTCGTATCGACTTCCACTTATTTAAGTCGTTTGTCTGAGATTTATGGCCTCTTTATTGTCCGGTAGCTCGGGGGTGTCTCCCCTTGTTTGATCTGGCTTATTCAGGATCGTTGCCCTTTCATCTGCCGCCGCGCGTATCAGTAGCTTGGTTGTTTTGTCGTGCTCTGTGTTACCGACCGTTGTTGGTTCGTTGGACTCTGTTATACCTGTCGTGGAATATTCCCAATTGTTGTGGTGAGGTGCTTCGTTGGTCGAACGTGTTATCCGCATGTGCGTTAACCGGCTATTGTTTAGAAAATGCATTAAAAGATGCAGAAAATGAAATGTACAATGAAGAAACTAATGATAATTTTTCAAAACAAATTAATGTAGAAAATGTAGATATTTTAGAACAAACAGGAAAAGATAAAGTTAAAAAAGAAAAATCTATTCAACGTATAGTTTTGACTAACATAATAACTAAAGACCAAGTTTATCAAATGATAAATGAGTTAAACAATAATTAGAAGAATATTGTAATGCAGGTTTTACATTGCTTTAAAATTAATCAATTGCCAACAGACTATTTTTAAGTGGCTCTGCTGGGGTTGGTAAGAGTAAAGTAATCAATGCCATCTATTAATTACTATCTATTTATTTCAATGAAATTCCTGGTGGAAAAACGGATAAAAATAACATTATACAATGTGCACCATCTGGAAAAGCTGCTTGTTTAATAGGAGGCGTTACTTACCATACAGCTTTTGCTCTACCTGTAACTCAATTCAAAAAAAAAAAATGCCATAATTATCGGCAGATATCACGAATACTATAAGAGAACAGTTGCTTCCTCCTAGAGGAAGCTTTGTAATAGTAAAATTTTGAGTTTCGTCAAAACTTCTAGAAAATACATTTTTGTGTGTTAGAAGTTAAAATCACGTGTTTTTAGAAAATGTCTGTATGGATGTTCGTGTGTGTGTATGTGTGTATGTGTGTATGTGTGTGTGTGTGTAATATTTCAGGAACTACTCGGTCAATACCAATAAAATTTGACATGCATGTATATTTTTGGATTCTGAATTCGGGAACATCATTTAATTTTTATTATTCTAACTATTTTTTTTATGGCCAATTTTTGATTTTTGAAAAACACTATTATACGTTTTGTTCAATCATCCCATCGTTACAAACAATTCAGCTAATATGGATTGAAAGAGAATAAAATTACCTACTTTTCTCTATTTGGTCGACTCGGGATCGACCGCTTTGTTCGGCAGATAAAATGAAAAAGGTGATTTTTTTTTTGTAAATTCATATCTCTGAAATTAAAGATCATAACCTTACGAAACAAATTATGTCTATGTGGGCCACGTGTCAAACTATATCCCATTAAAATTTCAAGTGATTTGACTTCTTATTTTTTTAGTAAAAAATCGACAGTACACGAATATGACTACGGAATAGCAGTTATATGTCCTTAAAACTTGCAGGGGCAGAGAACAAATTAATAACAAAACTTATTCGCATGTATTTGTTCCCGCTAAACACGAATCCACCCCTAGTTTTGGCCTATGAGGTCACCTTTCATCCATAACCTCAAAAAAAACAGTCCATAAATGCATTATTACGTGTCTGAGACCCGCAAAAGTGTTAAAAAAATTTAAGGAGAAACTTATTCTTTTAGATTTTTATCTGCTAAACTAGTATATTGTATACCATGGGCGTAAAGTGGCTTTTTTAGGCCGAGTGTGGAGTTTGCAGTACAAGTCAAGGCGAGTTAGTCCCAGCCGAAGGCGAGGGCGTTTACGAGCCGCAGACGTGTACTGCAAACACACGAGACACGAGGCCAAAAAGCCCACTTAGCTCTTGATGCACACCATATTTTTTGTAACGCAAGGATGGATTTTTGCATTTTTTTGACATATTGAGTGGGACTAATGCAACTTTTTTCAGATGCGGCGACCACACTCTTAGTAGATTAATTTTTAAATTTTGTTACTATTTTTAATTTGTTGTATACAGAAAAAAGGGTGTATAAATATTTTTTATCATAGAAGTTATTACAAATACATATAGAAAATTTTCCGAAAAATTTTAGCGGGTATTTTTCATTTTTTTTTTGCCCGCAAATGCGGGCAAAAAAAATGAAAAACGCCCGTCGATCTGAAAACAGTTACTTTAGTTTATAATATAGCATCAATGTTCTGTACTTTTACATAATATGCCTCATGTATACCTAGAAAAATGTTGAGATTATATCGTCGCTCCCTACGAAGAGTTCAAATTTCCCGTCATAAGTAGCCCAACTCATTTCATGCACGCTAGACTAGCACAACTTAAAATTTCCCGCGAAGACTAGCACAAATCAAAATGTCTCACAACTTAAACAACGAATTTCTATAAAGATTTCCGAATTTTGCAAAACTATCCCTAATGATCATTTTTAAATATTCATAATTTACAACTTTTTACCGAATTTAAAATAGTTTTCACAAATACAATAATTTTTTACAAAGATTTATTAAAATTATTCACTTTTCTTAGAAACCTTCTAACATTTCCAAAACCTTTTTAAACTTTGAGGTTTGTATGTCTTTGTCCAAGGTTTTCATGTACTTAACCAACAAAATAACCCGATAAAAACGTGAAATACTCACATTTTAAGTAATATAAAGTCGCGAGTTGTGCTACTCTTGACCGCATTTCTGAACTGTGCTACTCTTCGTGGCAAATCGTGAATTGTGATAGTTTTCGTTTGAAAATTTGAACTATGCTAGTCTTTGTACGGAGCGACGAATTATAATGTGGGCAACTGCTGTAACACAAAAATCATAAACATAAGTAGCGTATATGTGGGGAGGCATGTAAGAACAGAAGCCAAGCGACGCTTTTCCGCTGCAAATGGCGGCAAGCGAAGCGACGCTTTCCCTTCCCCGCACGGCCGAAGAGCGTCACAGGAAAAACCCCGACCCCAAGTCCCGGCTGGTAAAACCCAACCCCTGAGCGGGCGGCGGCAGCAGCGTTCTAACATACCTGATCCCGCAGGGGCTCCGGGAGGGAAGAACGCCGCCGGCCGAGAGGGTCGGGCTGGGAAGGGCCCGAGACATCCGAGAGCGGCAGTCTGTCAACCGACGAGCAACGACGAGCACAACAGCTGAATGTAAACCCTAGACAACCACGAGAATTATTTTAATATACACAACTACCAAACCTTAAGTGTTTCTATTCTCTTAATAAAAATCCTGCCAATGCAATCCTTCATTCCCACAAGTGGGGGCTCAGCCGGGATGCAGGTAAGAGAGTCGATGGAGTAGAGGGAAAAAGGAAGTGCCGATTCTAAGGACGACCGAAGGAGCGCCATGATACAACGGTGGAAAACTGCTCGAGGTGAGTTGCGAGGAAGCGTCGAGTCATAGGCGGACGAGAAACGCACGGTGAAGTTATCCGAAGGCGCGGATAACATCCTCGCAACGAGGGACTGCAGAGGGGCCAAAAGCGTCGATGACGAAGACGCACGGTGGAAGAGAGCTGCCAAGGGGACCGTGCTCAGACAACAAGAGACGAGGCGAGCACAGCGGAAGGCAGCAGGCGCTACCGGAGGAATGGTCGACAAGAATCCGGCTACATCCGAACAACCAACAACGATCGAGACATCCAATATGGCAGAGGCATCAGAAATGCAGAAAACAAAGGAGGAGACGGAAGTGATGAGAGCGGAACTGAAAGCACTCCGAGAGCAGCTCCAGGCGATGAGGGCCGCAGCGGGGGCAGCCCAAGCGCCAAACTCTCTCAACGATCGCCCGTCGTTCGAGGCACTACCGTTGAATAACCAGGATGGCTTCCGAGGAGGGACGCCACCCTGGACGGAGACGCCAGAGAGAGAGAGAGAGAGAGAGAGAGAGAGAGAGAGAGAGAGAGAGA
>QLSS01000472.1:23698-67644 GCA_024372645.1 Trichomalopsis sarcophagae
GAGAGAGAGAGAGAGAGAGAGAGAGAGAGAGAGAGAGAGAGAGAGAGTCGCGAGGGGCGGGAGAGAGCAAGAGTCCCCTTCCGGGAGGAAGCAGACATGCTGCCCAAGTACTCCGGACAGGACACCACGCTGCTCGTCGACCGCTGGGTGATCGCCGTCGAAGAGCAGGCGCGACTGAGCGGCTGGGATGATTACCAGACGCTCATCGAGGCGAAACGGGCGCTGACGGAAGCCGCGAAGGAATGGAGCGAGTGCCTACACGGAGTCAGGACTTGGATCGACTTCCGAGCCCAGATAGTCGGCTCTTTTAGACATCAGGTGAACGAGGGGCAGATCATCGAGACGCTGCAGAAGAGCCGACCAGAACGCGACGAGACCTGGGTGCGCTACGTGCACAGCATGCGTCGGCTAGGCCAGCAAGGGGGTCTCTCAGACACGCTGGTGATAAGGTACATTGTCAACGGACTGCCCGGAGAAGCTAGTATGAAGGTGAGTTTATACGCCTGCCGAGACCTCAACCCGCTCACCAGCCAGCTGGAGGCATACGGCACCGCGTACGAAGAGGCGAAGAAGAAGCAGAGCAGCTGGGGACAATTCCAAGGAAAGCCGTCGGGCTCGTCGGCCCGGCCGCCGCAAAATGGCGGCAAGCCGGCGGCCAGGGACAAATGCTACAACTGTGGCCAGGTGGGACACAGGAGCCGAGACTGTCCGACGAGGAGCGAAGGGCCGAAATGCTACAAGTGCCAGCAGACCAGCCACATATCCAGAAACTGCCCGACCGTGTCGGTCAACCTCGTGCATACGCTCCCGGAGGAGACGACAGCCCACAGTATCAAGAGCCACGAGCGGATGTACAAGGACATCGTTATCGGCGGCGTCGCCGCCACCGCGCTACTGGACACCGGAGCGACGAAGTGCGTCGTACGAGCAGACGTGTGGCGAAAAATCCAACAGCAGACCTACCGCGACTACGAGGTAAAGCCGGACGCGGACGTGATCAAGGGGTTCGCGAGCTGTCGAAGGGGTCCCGAGCGAGTACCTGAACGAGGTGCGAGACCTCATCGACAACTATAAGCCAGAGCCGAAGGAAAAGGCGCCGATCCGCATGAAGGTAATCCTCAAGGACGAGACGCCGTTCCACAGCCAGCCGCGATGACTGTCGCCGTCGGAGAAAAAGTTCGTGGACGCGCAGATCAAGGAGTGGCTCGACCAGGGAGTCATCGTGCCAGGCTACGGCGATTACTCCAGCGCTTTGGTAGTCACGACGAAGAAGAATGGCGAGATGCGCCTGTGCGTAAACTACCTCAAGCCGAACCAACGAATGGTCAAGGAGGCCACTCCGATGCCAATCGTCGAAGACGTCCTGGACAGCCTCGTCTTTTCGACAATTGATCTGAAGAACGGATTCTTTCACGTGAAGATCGAGGAAGATAGCCGTAAGTATTTGGCGTTTGTAACGCAAGACGGCCAGTACGAGTTCACCGTTGTGCCGTTTGGTATAAGCACGGCGCCGCAAGTCTTCACGAGGTTCATTCGCTACGTGTTCGCCGAGCCCATCAAGGAGAAGAAGGTGGTCTTCTTCATGGATGACGGGATCGTGAAGCACTCGACTACCTGCGCGCAGTCTTAGAGCGCGCGGAGCGGTTCGGGGTCCGGATTAACTGGAAGAAGTGCCAACTACTGCGGACCAAGGTGGAGTTTCTAGGCCACCTGATAGAGGACGGCAAGATCTCCCCGACGCCGGACAAGACCGCAGACATGATCGGCTATAGAGAGCCAAACACGACGAAGCAGCTGATACGATTCCTAGGATTGGCGGGATACCTCCGCAAGTTCATACGCGACTACGCCAAGATCGCAAGGCCGTTAAGCGACCTGTTGAAAAAAGACGCGGAATTCGTGTTCGGCGATGAGCAGCGCAGAGCGTTTGTTGCCCTGAAGCGAGCGCTAGTCGAAGCGCCGCTGTTGAAGATCTTCAGCCAGCACCGAGAGACAGGACTCCATACCGACTCATCGAAGGACGGCTACGGCGCCATCCTGCTGCAGAGAAACTCCGAGGACCAGAAGCTGCACTCCGTGTACTACCTAAGCAGGAAGACATCACCGGCGGAGAAAAAGTACAGCAGCTACGAACTGGAGTTCCTGGCAGTAATTCGGGCGTTGGAGAAGTTTAAAAACTATGTGCTGGGACTACACATTAAAATCGTCACGGACTGCGCGGCATTCCAGATGACGATGAATAAGGAGGAATTGTCACCCCGAGTAGGCAGATGGGTAATGTTCATCCGGCTATTCGATTACGAGATCGAGCATCGCGCGGGGACGCGAATGCGCCACGTCAATGCACTCAGCCGCATGGATTCGGTGAATGCCATCGATGACGAGATGATAGCCAGACTAGCTAGAGCCCAAGGCCGCGACGACCGACTTGCCGCTATCAAGCTGTGCTTGCAGAACGGAGAGTTCCAAGACTACAGCTTGCGCAACGGACTAGTCTACAAAGGTCTGCCAGGTCTCGAGAAACTGGCTGTGCCAGACGGCATGTGCGACGAGATCGTCAAGAGAGCGCACGAAGTTGGACACTTTGGAGTCCGTAAGACAGCCGAGCTGCTGGCGCGCGATTATTGGATCAGAAATCTGGACTGGTGAGTCGAGAAGATGATCCAAAATTGCTTGCCATGCATACTAGGCGCACGGAAGATCGGACGCGCCGAGGGGATGTTGCACACGATCCCCAAGACGGACGCACCGATGCACACCATCCACTTAGATCACGTTGGACCGCTGACGCTACCCGAGACGAGTAAAAGGTACAAACATATACTGGTGATGGTAGACGCCTTCACCAAGTATACGTGGATCTTTACGGCGATCAATAGATTATCAATTTTTGACGTTTCGAAAGTCATACTTTGAGGCCGTGTTGCTCGAGCAAGAGGTAAAAACGTTTTGTTTTTCGCATTCTTTAAGTCTTTTACCTCTATAGAACCCTGATAGCACAGAACCGTTTTAAAACGTTAAAAAACGTTTTACTCTAAAAAATTTTAATGTTTGTAAATCTAGTTCAAAAAACATTTTATTAACGTTTTAAAAACGTTGGAAATGTCCGCTTTTCGGGTTATAATTAGCAATGAACCATTTCATCAAACGTTAATGTGGCGTTCTAAAAACGGTTAAACGCTAGGTTGAGTTTAAAGACTAAACATTCGAAAAAAATCCGGACTTAGTCCTAGCTATATCTTGCTCTGTTCCGCCGTATAATCTCAACACGCAAACGCACTTTTTTTCCCAGTATCAACCGAGACACGTTTTCCCAGTATGAAACGGGCTTTAGGATAGCATTGCCACGGTGATTTGGTTAATTTTTTAATGTAACATTTCAAACGCTTACATTAACTTAAAAAAAGCATTTTGTATCCGGGAAATGCTTTGAGGGAAAGTCGAAGAGAAACTGCGATCAATTACGATAAATTTTGCACATATTGATAAAATCGACAGTAAATAAGGCTATACCGGCTCAAACAAAATTTCTTCATGCAAAGCAAATAATTTTAACTGTCTTCAGAAGTTAACAATGTATAAGTATCGTAATTATTGTAAATATCTGTTGAAAGTATAGCAATTATACGCATCACTAGGATATAGATGTATGAGTGTGAACGTGCATGAGTATAGAAAAGCCAGTATAACAGATTATAGCGATTTGCTGGTAGGAGTAGTGGGGGCATGGTGAGCGTAAGGGGAATTTAAGCAGTCGGCGTTTGAACCTTGACATGGTCGAACGTGTGCTCCTGCATATTAGTTGGTCTATCGATATGTATGTACTTTATTTTGAGTGAATAAATATAGTTTGTCATTTGCGACTTAATCCTTTCAGTATTTATTGCCTTCAACTTCGAACATTTATCAATATCAATGACGCTCTATACTGGGCAAAACTTTTCCGATATCAAAAAAATTAGCTTTTACGGTTTGGCTTCGCCAACTCACAGCCTCAATTGAAATTTATAGTCAAATTCGCTAAGTAGTTACATATTGGGCGCATCCCCCCATGGCATTCCATAGATTTATGCCTTTTTATTTGCAACATAACGTTAAAATAACTAACATTTATTTATTAGACTTGATTTTGATGGTCTCAATGTCTTATAATATAAACGTATACTATATTTGGTCATAATTACGATTTCTAAGAAAAAATATGCATTATGACTTACTATTTTATCTTAATGTATTTCTCTGTGTAGCGATTAAGTTTTACTCAAATCTAAGGTAACTTTAAAAAATTTCATTATAGGAACATGAAAACGTCAAAAGAAAACATGGAATTGAAGTCTACTGATAAATTTACTAAAATCTGTGTAAAAAAGCTTTTGAAACAGAAAAATTGCAAAAATCTATATGGAATGAAGAATTAAAAGATATATTTTCAAACGATAAGAACAATTAGTTATTCATCCCTCTAACTGCCCCTATTGTTGCACAAAGTAAATTAAAATCAAACAGCAGTAACGAAGAATCTGTACAGCACGATCATAATGAAGAAGTCTGTGATCAATATGAGATGGAAATGAGAACACTAATTCTAAACGAAATACGTCTTCATTTCCGATATTTAGCATAGTTTTCTTTTTATTGTCGCTATTTCTTGGTTTTATTGTGTTCCTGAATCCCTTTAATGATAGAAATTCAAAAACTATGAGCAAAGAATTAAAAGTATGCAAGGAAAAGTTACGAAGGCTCATATTATTCAACAGAAAAATACTGAAAAAGATAAACGAAAAAATTCGTGCAAGGAAAATATACAAAAGTAAAAATCAAAAAGTACGAAAAAAATTGATGCTAAATATTTCAATGAAGGATCGCATTAAACTTCGGAATCTTGCTGAAGGTGTGATTATTGGTCGTCAAATTGTTAATTTTAATTATATTTGGAAGCAATTACGTGATAATTTATAAGATCATGATTCAAAAAGTGTTGCTTGATGATTGAAAAGTGTTACATGATTGGCAATTTCAGAAGCAAATTATCATGGCCTACACAGTTCATCTTTCAATGCATGTCATGTAAAAAAAAGGTCGTGTTTGGTTCGAAGGTTTATCCAAAAACCAAATGGATTTGAATACGGCATCAATTTTTGGCTTGTTAGTAGAAGGTATCGGTTACACACAAATGGAGGAATTACTAGCCGGTATGGGCTTTCCATATATAACTGACAAAGCATTCAAATATTATATATATAGAAAGATGCAAATCGAAAAGAATTTGAACTAGCCAGAAGAGCTGGAGATATTGATGAAAATGGTAATCCTTTTATTACCGTGATAGTTGATGGTAGTTGGCTAACAAGATCTTATGGTACCAAATATGACTCATTATCCGGTGTTGGTACAATTATTGGCCAGAAAACCGAAAAAGTTTTGTATGTCGGTATAAAAAATAAATATTATACGAAGTGTTATAGAGCGGAATAATGTGATAAATAACCAAAAGCGCAATTACTATTCCATCTTTGTTATGTAAAAGCTAGATATCTGAATTTTTGTATAGATATTTGTTAAACTATTTAGAAATTAGTCACCTTATCAGTTTTTACTTAGATGTCCTAGTTGAAATTGCCAGCTCGAGGGTGTTACGTGACGACTTTCCCGATCTATATTTGAAATAATAATTTCAAGTGTAGAATCGAGAAAGTTCTACATGTATAAAGGTACAGCGAAACTCAAGGCCACAAAAGTGTCAAGTGGCTAAGAATCTCGCTAACCTAAACAACTTCCCCGCCAACGGCTAGAAGCGCACGTGCGGAGCTACGTTGTAGTTTCAGCGGGCAACTAGTTGCCGGGCCCCGTAAGGCCTAATGAGTGCAACAAGCGTCGACAATGTAATGCGGCTAAGGGGAAGTAAGCTGGCGGAAGCGTGGGAGGTCACGCGCTACTCACACACTTCGCCGGCGGACCTCTAGATTTGAAAGTTTAATTAAGATTTAGAACTCAGCTATTTAGATTTATTCTTTATTTCGAAGTTCAGTATTAGAGATGTCCGAAATTTTAATCAAGAGACTTTTCATTTGCATTTGTATCCAAATTCTTTAAAAGAAAGAAAATATACGAATAAATTTGGTCCATAGTTCCTTTGATCCTTCATATTCAATAATTTCCAAAATACCACTTTCCAAATTTCTGAAGTAAAAAGGAGGAACAAGGATAAGACAGAAGATAAGGTTTTTATTTGTCGTTTTGAACTGCCATTAAAAGGGAAAAGAAAAGATTTGCGGGCAGGGACACGAATCTTGACCAGATTTCACCCTGGATACCTGTACAGGTGTCGGATAGGCAGACTTAAACACAAAAGGAGAAACTCTTCAAGTTTCTACCTTAACAAAATTGAAGGTCCCACCGAGATATTGTCTATCCCAAATCAAATTTCTTTCTTTTCCTTTTGGACCACAATATACTAGTAATAAGGTGAATACAGTGTCCGCGACTTTGAAACAAAAAAAATCTAAAATTAGAAAAATCATAAAAATGTTAACAGTGGAATAAACTAAGTGAACGCGCAGTGATTAGAAAAAAAAATTCTTTAAAAGTAAAATTACGCGAGGTACTCGTAGCAAAGTCAAATTTCAAACCGCGCGCATAGTCGAAGCGTCGCGTCGCTTGGAAGCTTGGCGTCGTGTCTTGACATCAGAGCCATTGTGCCGGTCCAACAGCGTGGGTAGTTAAGGGGGCGGCCATCGTGAGAGGCCATTGTTCGGGTTCATTTATTCTGTTGAAAGGAAATACGTGTTAAGAAAACATTTGAGTCAAAAAAATAAATAAATAAATAAATAATAAAAGATTATTGAAGGTCCAAGTTTGTAAAATAGAAATTTTCAAACCGTCAAAATTAGCTAAAAATAAAATCATTTTAGAGAAAAGCACAATTTTTACCCTCAAAATCTTAACCAAAATAAGTTCATAATTTTCTAAAAGGAGCAAATTGGTTAATCAAGAATTGTTCCCTGCAAATAGATCTCAAGTGATAATAATTTAAATGTTTATAATTTCTAATGCAAAATTATATTTGATTATAATATAAAATGTACACAACACGGTGGACAACACGTTGGTAAAGCTGTGTCATTTTTAGAGGGAAGGGCCCGTTAGTTTTTATATGTATGAAAAATAAAGAAATATATGCGAAACAATACATGTGAATCATACACACCTTAATCTGGTCGCCAAAAATAACAAAATCATTGGCATTTCCCAGCCAAAAGTCGAACTAGAGCGTGTCACTACGCAGGTGCTCTGGTGCTGAAATTCGAGTTTCGCAGCAAAAGTGAGAGTTGACTGTTCGGGACCAGAAGTATATGTTCCATGCGATAAAAGAAAAGAAAAATCAAAATTGGTATCAGAGATCATTAAGAAAAGAATTAGTTCATTAGCAAAGAGTGCGACTAACAACAAATCGGTAAAGTCAAACTCACTAGCTAAGGTTTATGAATGAAAAGGAAAAAAATAATAAAAAAAACGTATAGAAAGCACTTTGAAGTATTCGAGCAAACTTCCCATGTACACCGAATAAACATAATTGCAAGTACTGAAAATCTCACATATACGGCATAATACACCACTAGTACAACTCAAAAATTACATGCACTTTGAAAAACATTCAAGACATTGGACCATATTTGAGATATAAATGCAATACACTATTTTCGATCACACAAAGACTAAATTTTTTTAAGAAAAAAGATAAATTTTAAAACCACTTGAATTCCGATTCAAAAGTTTATCACGTGTTTTCTTGAATATTTAGCATCAGAATAGAAGTAATCGTGGTCAAACACAAAGAGTTCAGTAAAAAATCAACAATTAAAAGAATTCTGTACAAGATTTTATTTCTCACAATGGGAAAGAGCAAGTGTAACGTAGGATTGCAATTCTCGCTAGTCCACACATACAACACAAAGTATCTTCTTACTTTAAAAACAAAATTTTGTCGTGCACTAACACTTTCAATACCTTAACACTATATAAACACCGCTGAAGAACTAGATAGGAACACAGGATACCACAGAACACTGTTATTGTATCCTTGCCTTAAAACTTGTGAACCCAGTTGATTTTTTTTTTTTTTTGTCAAAAGCCCCAAATTCTATTGCATAGTACCAGTAAACGAGGTTGAACAGCTTGATAGCATAAAAAAACAGTGTGATAGCATAAATTTTTAAGGTTAAAATAATTTTTGACAATCAACGTAACAATTAGCTTAAACCTCACAAAATATTGGTGTAAGTTCGAATAAAGAGACTCCTAATTAGATTAAAAGTGCAAAAATATTACCCAAATGCTATATGCCGTCATTCTTGTGTGGATGTACAAGCCAGTTTTGGTAGTATGAATCTTTCCCCTTTACATTGCATGAGTGCGCCTCTGCAACAAACAAAAGAAACAGCAACGAGTCCTTGAAGCTCAATATTAATTTAAGTTTAATTATTCATGAAAAGAACACTCATCTGAATAAGCAGCAACAGGTGTGCACTATTTGGGGTAGAGTCCTGGGCCCACACTCATATTTCCTGTTTTCACTAATAAACACGGTCCGAAAATCACCGACACAGGTAGAGGACACACTTGCGGACCAACAGATTACACGAGCGCACTATTTTTACCGCAATTTAATAGCAATAATCGAAAGATAAAGTACGCGACGCGACGCGGGTGAGGTTAGCCATTGCAGCATAGCAGCCGATAGCACTAGTTTGTTCAGAGTGAACGCTGGCGCAGTTGCATGCGTACGAGCATGGTCACTAGGCGTGGCTAGGGACTTTACAGCGGTGCGAAACTAGGCGCGCGCAACTGACGCGGTCGAGTCGGAGTAGAGTCAAGAAGCAGAGAGAGCGCGCGGCAGCCATTTGGAGCGGGCGCTAAATTCAAATAGTGAATGCAAAAAATTAGCATTTTAAGGGTTTTATGACAATAATAATTATTATTAATAAAGATATGAATTATTATTAATAGAGAATAATTATTATTAATGGAGATTTGAAATTGCGCTAATTTAACCTTTTTTTGCATAAACAAATAAATAATTTTTTTTTCTTACTTTAATTATTTCATTAACAGAATTTTGCATTTTAGGAAGTAACATTTGTTGGTTTAGGGTTTTGTTAATTAAACTTTTTGTAAATTTAAGAACAATATTAAAATCTCCTTTTGTTTTTGGAATAATACTTCATTATCAATTCGGTTTTCTTCGATCAAGAGGTACTTAATTATTTTGATTATTTTAATTATTTGTGATAAACATTTAATTTCTTTTCTCGCTAATTTTTACGTTATATGCCGAAATTCGACTATTCAACTCAATCTGGTAAATCAGCACTCACATTCGTTTTTAGATAAACAATTAAAAACTGTCGATAATTTTTAGAATTTTACAAATTTTAACTTCTATTAGGCTAATTGGTAGCATTTAAGTTTTTTTGGTATTAGTTTGTGGTTTTTAATTTAATTATTAAGACATAGCTATTTAATTTCCTTTTTAGTATAAATATCAAACAAGTTCTTTTTAGGATAAAGGTTAGGATAATTTGAAAGTTTTTAAGTTAAGGTTACTTTTAAAACTTTCATTACGATTTGCGTGAATTTTTATCAAAACATTACTTTTACCCCTCTACGAACATTATACATATATCATCCTATAAACTTTTTTGCAATATGCGAAACCTTAGTAATATTTTTGTTGTTGTTTGGGTTTATACATTTTGTATGCGTCCAAGACATAGATCTTTTTTTTAATTTCTATGCCAAATTTAAAAAAGGATCTTTTAAAAATTGAGAGATATTGACGACAAGTGAGAGCGGTGGCATAAATTAAGCAAAATTCTGCAATTAATTAAAAATAAATTAACCAAGAAGAAGAAAGTCAAAGTAGCTGAAAGCTTATCAAACAACTCCAAATATCATAAGAGTGCAAGAGAATCCATTGACGACACAAAAGATTATCTAGATTATCTAGAAGGCACAGAGTACCTATTCGAGATGACAGGGAACGCATCAAACAATGACAATTAGAAAAGTGGAGAAGCACAAGATGCCAGTATGCTTCTAATGAGCACCATGGCAAATAGCTTTGCACTCATGAACTGCATAAGTGTCATTCCCAGTTTTTATGGAAAAAAGAATCTTCGAAAATACATACAAGATCTGAGGAACGCCAGTGAATTAGTCAGTGACCCGATCAAACCGCAATTTCTACAACATGCCCTACATAAAATAACCGGATCGACTAAGAAGAATTTAAATAATAAAATGATAAGAAGTGTGGAAGATTTGATACAACATCTAAAACAGAGATTTGAACCCGGAAGAAATTTCAGCTATTATAACAATAAAATACAGAACGTGAGAATGAGTGAACAAGAGACAATGAGTGATTTTTATGACGAAATTAACGTATTGCTGATTAGTGCTAAAAACGCGTTAAAAGAAGAAAAGGAAGAGGAGTTAAAAATGAAATGATGGCACCATTGGAAACTTTAGCAGTGGATATATTTATTAAAAGTTTACCTGCAAATTTGGCTGAACGAATGGTTTATAGTAAACCCAACGATTTAAGAGAAGCTTATGAAGAAGCAGTGAGATTAGAAACCAGAATGAAAGCAAAAATAATTCCAGACTCAAGACCATACAGAGGCAGAGTCCGATATTACAATAATCAAGACAACTATAACGGGCCACAAAATGGACATAATTATCGTCATCATGGAGGATACTGGCATGAGAACAGCTATCAAAATAATCAGCAAAATAATTCAGATTACGTAGGGTACGTGAATGATAGAACGTACGACGGACCTCAACAAAATGAACCTCAAAATCATTTCCCGCAGAATAATTATCAGAACAGTTATCGAGGTAATAGCTATAGAGGAAGAGGGTATCAAAAACAATTATGGCAACCAAGGTGGACAAGGAGGCTATAATCATAACTACAATAATGGACAGCAACAACGCAGCAATTGGCAAGCTTGGAATAGCAATGGAAACAGGAGTAATCAGCAAATATTTGATCACGAGACTGGAAGATACTAAAACTCACCGTAATATCCTGACAGGAGAAATGATACTAATTGGCGCAATAATTATCAACAACATAATGAGCAAGCCCAAAGAGGTAATTTAAACTACCAAGAGGCTCGCCACGACCCCAGGATGGCGAGCCAAAGACAGAGTCAAAGCCAAAATTAGAATTATTCGAGACAGAACCAAATACATCCAATGCAAAGTCAGCGGACCAATCAAGTCCAAAATCAACAGATCCCCAGAAACACAGACCAGCAGCATTACCAACAGCAGTTGCAAGCGTACAACGAGAACAAAAACGCGAATCCAACGAATTCGAGCAACAATTAGCCGAAGGCACCAATGATGGCAATTTTGACAAGACCAGAAAACTATCAAGAATGTGGTCCACAAACTGTAAAGGATCTCAAAATGTTGATTGGGAGGACGACAAGGCCACAGCAGTAAGGATAAGAATATCAGTTGGAAAGACTAAACCATGGGTGGAATTCATGATTGACAACGGAGCCACAATAAACTTAATTGAAGCAAGTGTATTGGATGATGATATGCCCATCTGTACTACCGACGCTAGAGAACTAAGCGGAATCACAAACTAAACTGTGAAGACGTACGCATCAATATATTTAGATATAAAAGGTGAAATTTCAAATAATATCGGACGATTTTCCTATTCCATTCGATGGAATGTTAGGACGCAATTATCTGAAGAAAGAAGCTGTAATATCTTATTACAAAAATGCACTATTGATAAGCGGAGACGTAATGCACCCCATACCGTTCATTGGACATGAAGAGGAACACAATCCGAAAAATATTAAAAGAGGATACAAGTGTAAACCAACAAATGAAGTGTTAAAAGTAGAATCTGCCCTAAGTGAGGAAAGTGAACCTATGAACCAAGATGATGAGAATGTAACCGATCAAATTGGTGGAACTGTAAAGCATATAATCAATGCTAGAACCCGACAAGTGATTTAAATCAATCTCATAAAAACCGAATTAAAAGAAGGATACATACCAAGAATAGATGTGGGAAACAAACATCTATTTCTAGGAGAAGGCGTAGTAACTAACGTAAATAATACTTGCAAAATGATGGCGATCAATACGAGCGAACAAGACGTGACGGTAGAAGTGGATCTAAAAGAATTAATACTTTTCGATATATTACCAGATTTCTTGCAAGAAACTGACAGTGAGTTTAATGGCGACATGATCGTGGACCAAATAAAGAGACTAGAAAGAGTGAAAGAAGCATTCAGCAGAGACCATTTAAATCGAGAAGAATTGGACATAGTCGATTAAATCATCGAAGACTACTTGGACCGATTTCTGCTCGCAGGAAACAAACTTTCATGCATAGATATGATAGAACATCATATACATCTAGAAACCGATGTACTCATTAATACCAAGCAATATAGACATCCTCAGCAACATAAGCAAGTTGTAAGAGACAATGTGGAAAATAAATTGAGAGACAGAATCATAAGAGAGTCTAATTCCCTGTGCAACTCACCTATTTGGATAGTACTCAAGAAGCCTGGCAGTCATGGCAATCCAAGATAGAGAATGGTTATTGATTTTAGAGAATTAAATAAGAAAACAATCAGAGATGCTTATCCATTATCAAATATTGCAGATATCATGGACCAATTGGGAGGTGCAACGTATTTTTCTATTTTCGATTTGGCAAGTGGTTTTCAACAAATACCAATGGCACTCGAAGACTGCTATAAAACTGCTTTTACCACAATCAATGGCCATTATGAGTATATTAGAATGCCATAAGGTTTGAAAAATGCCACAGCGACTTTCCAAAGACTAATGGAAAAGGTACTTAGAGGACTTCAAAACATTGAAATGCTTGTGTACTCAGATGACATAATTGTTTATAGCAAAGATTTACAAGAGCACGAAAGCAGAATTAGAAATTTGATGCAGAGACTAAGAGAGGCGAAATTAGTTCTACAATCAGAGAAAATTGAATTCTTCAGAAAAGAAGTAGGCTTCTTAGGACACATAATCAGTGCAAGAGGAGTGGAACCAAATCCAGAGAAAGTTGCAGCAATAGCTAAGTTAGCCACACCCAAAAGCACAAAGAATATAAAAGAACTACTGGGAATGTTTGGCTATCATCGAAAGTATATTAAAGATTTTGCCAAAATTGCAAAACCTTTGAATGACTTATTGAAAAAGAATGTAAAATTTGAATGGACCGAAAAGTGAGAAGGAAGTTTTGAAAAGTTAAAACAGTGCCTCATGGAAGAACCTATCTTACAATTCCCGGACTTTAATAACGAATTTACAGTAACCACGGACGCATCAGACTATGCGATTGGAGCAGTCTTGAGCCAAGAAAAAGACGGATTCGATCACCCAATTCAATACCTATCGAGGGCACTAAATAAGGCTGAAAGAAATTATTCCACTACTGAAAAGGAATGCTTAGCGGTACTATATGCTCTATATCAGTTTAGACTATATTTATTGTGCCGTAAATTCACGCTGGTGTCCGACCATGAACCTTTAAGTTGGATGCATAGCAGGAAAGATCCTGGACAAAGACTCATCAGGTGGATGTTCAGGTTCACAGGTTATGAATACACATTTAAATATGAACCTGGAAAACTAAATAAGAATGCTGATGCTTTGTCGAGAAATCCTCCAGAAATGACTGAAAAAGAAATTAATGAAAATCTGCCAAGAATCAAAGTAATGGTGATTGACGAGAAAACAAAAGACGATCAAAAAAAAAAAAAAAAAAAAAAAACTAAAGCCAAGGTACCTACGCAGAAAACCAGCTTTTGCAGCAGAACTCAATCAGTATCCAGAAAGAACACTGAACCCCGACCCAGAGGCAGACCCATAGGGCCAAAACAAACAAAGAACCACCTAAACTAGATCACAGTGTGATAGCACAAAGAACCAGAGCAAAACGCACAGAGATACCAAGTCCAGTAGGACAATACATTAAGCAAGGAAATACAACTAGAACATTCAAAACCATCGGTTCAAAGAAACCCGCACAATCAGGAACGTCAAACAGAGTTGAAAAATCAACAACAGAAATGAGCTCTGTCAAAGCCAGAGAGTTGACAGAAAGTTCATCCAACACAGATTTAGACACTTCTATGACAGTAAATCCGTCTAGAAGGTCATGGCTATTATATATCAGAACCAACAATGTCATTTCTTATACCCACACCACCAGACTTGGAATCACTAAACAAAAATCGTGGTTCCCACCAAAACGCCGAGAAATCTGATAGCGCTTTAACCCATATAACAGCAAGAATGGTACGAGCTTCTCACAACATAATTACGGTAAAAGAATGCCTCACACACAAGAGGGATAACCTTGTACATTTATCAGCCGATTGTGACAACACGTGGTCCATCACCAGACTGCTAGAAGAAATAGGAGCAATCAATTTAACAAAGATAAAGAACCAGAAACCAAAGTCAGGACAAGTACTAGTTACTCCTTTCAAGACGCATTACATATTTACGGTGATAGTGAATGATAAATATTTCAACACCATCAAAATGCCGAATCTGCATGAAGCACTCGTGAACCTAAAACAAACACTCGTAGACAAAGTTATCAAAAGCTTTCAAGTGGCCAGAAAAGGAGACATCTTGGACCAACTAGGATCTCCAACCGTCATAGAAATGCTTTATCAACACTTCCACAGAAGTGGAATGTAACAATGGACTGGAGAGTAACAATGTGTTATGGCAAGACAGAAGTACCACCTGAAAAACACAGAAAAGAGATAATTGGTCACCTTCATGACAGCTTAACAGGAGGACATAAAGGAATTAACCAAACTTATTAAAAGATAAGAGAACGGTACTATTGGCGAGGAATGCGGAACGACGTTCAAGACTATATCAGACGGTGTGCGAACTGTCAAGAACAGAAGATAGATTTAACGATTAAAGACAAGAAAACCAATTATCATCACTGACACACCAATAGAGGCTTTTGACAAGGTGTCCATTGATACCGTAGGAAAACTCAGAACGACACCAAGAGGGAATTACCATTTGCTAACCATGCAGTGCAATCTAACAAAGTATCTCATAGCAATACCCATCAAAAACTTACATGCAACCACGATTGCAGATGCACTGGCCAAATATCTTATTTGTCAATTTGGAGCCCAGAGAGCAATACTCTCAGACAGAGGATCCAGTTTCTTGTCGAATATAGTTGAATCTCTACTAAAGTTATTTAAAATAAATCATTTAACAACTTCAGGGTATAGACCTCAAACAAATGGGTCATTAGAAAAAAGTTACGCTCCTCTCATAGAATTCATCAGAATATATTCTGAGAAGTATGATGATTGGGACCATCTAACACCATTTGTCACTTGCACATGTAATACTAGCATACACGCAGCAACCAATTTTACCCCTTTTGAACTGGTTTATGGGAGAGTAGCGCGTTTTCCCCTAAGAATACCATCTGACAAAAAATTAAGAACCTATAATATTTACATGCGCGATCTACTTTTAAGATAAGAAGAAATGAAACTTTTGGCAGGCGAAACCCAAGTAGCTAACAAAGTCAAAACAAAAACGAGGTATGATAAAAATGTTAGGACGTTTAAGGGCAAAGTGGGTGGATATGCTAGGTTAATTAATGAACCCCGAGTCAGTAAATTTGATGCATACAGAAACAAACCCTTGAAAATCGTGAAATTCGTTGGTAGAAAAAATGTAATTTTAGAATATCCTGACGGCAAAAGAATTGGAAAACACACAGATAAGTTAAAACATGTAGAGGACGACTATCTATCCTCGTAGTAGCTGTGAGACACCGTTTACTCGACTACACGAAGATTGTGATAATAATAAAGTGGTGATTGCGATAGATGGTAACCCTGGAGTGTTTCATTATAAGACCTGCATCTTAAAATATATAACATAACCAAAAATCATCAGAAGGTGCTCCAAGGTTTTGAAACAAGCTTGACTAAAACAGTAAACAAAATGTTAAAAGAAGACGATGAACTAAAACATCTAATAGAAATAACAGTATACGTAAGACGCCTAGAATCAACACTCAACCACTTAATAAAAAGCAACGAGAAGGTCTTAAAAGTACTCAGGTATCTGAAAGAACGAAAGATTTACCCAGAACTCATGACAACAAACATGTTACATCAAATTATGACAGACTTAAATAGAAGTAGTGAAAATCTGGACTTTGCCATACCCACAGAACACTTAAGAATAGAAGAAATAATCAAAATATCAGAAGTTGACGCGATTCATCAAAACGGAAGGACCATTGCCGTAATACTTGTACCACTTGCGGACAGAGAATCATATCAAATTTACAAATTACATTCGGTAGCAGTATCCCAAAACAAACAAAATCAAACAACAAAAATAGTCTTCGTGAAACCATCATAACATATTATACTCTCATATGCCCAATTCTTGGTCCATTAGAGAATACAGTGACATCAAAAGACTGTGAAGTATAGCAACATTAAAAACTTGTGACATAAGATATGGAACCAGTGCTATGACCCAATGGAAATATTTAGAAAATGACTAATCCTGGCTATACTCGGTTGTTAAATCGGAACAAATGCGAATTTCATGCACGAATCAACGAGACACAAAAATAAAACTGGAGGAAGCTGGAATAATACGACTCTCACCAACGTGCGCTGGGAAAACCACAGACAGTATGATATTTGGATAAGAAACGAAATCCAGTCGAACCAAATATTTGTACAGACCCGTAATTAATTTAAAAATACATGACATGAACCCCATTCTAAATGAAAGGGACCAAAATTTTGATAATAATGCACCCTAAAGCATTGACATAATTGGACCCAATTCTGCTTTTAGCCAAGCCAAACCATCAAAACAAATGATAGAAAAATTAAGTGAATTGAAAGAACACAAAAGGAGAGAATATAAGACAAATACACTATTATATAGTGGCTTAACCTTCCAACTGGTTATGATAGCAGGCATCATAGCATTAATAATGGGAATGAAATGTGGACTGTTGATACCCTGCCGAAAGCCAAATAAACAAATATATAAAGTACCCCAAACTAATGAAACCAATCGCGATAAACCCATAATCGAAACAAACCTTACAGAAAGCCCTAGTGCTTCTAAATCGAGATGTAATAAATTAACTAAATCTAAATTATCTCTAATAGAAACCTAATTTAAAAATGAAGCAGAATGCGATTATGAACATACCCCTGTATATGAACCAAGTTTCAACACTATACTCAAAAATAAATCTATACTTACAGAAAGCAAGAAGATGACGACGTCAGTCACAAGCGTATCAATCTTCTGCGACATGCAAGTACCAGTTTCGACCGTTGTACGTAAATTTGAACAAGTCGGGAAAACACGGTGCATTTTTACCGTAAAACACCGAACGGACCTCGGTAGCAAAAACATAAATATAACTTATGACACAATAATGGAGGCCATGCGAGCCAGGGACTTAAAAACCTTACTTATAAAAGAAAATAAATTCAGAAAATCAGCCAGAGCAGCACGAATACCAGTAAGAAGACCCCTACTCAATAAAAATAACCCTACCCCAGCAAAAAGAAACCCTTCGGACCAACGCGAAATATAAGCCATAACCAATGCGCAACAAGCAAGAGAGTTTAGTAAAAATAGACAAGGTCTGTCTGACAAGGTCTACAATAGACTTGTCTGACCTGAATAGAAGAACCAGGACAAATAATAAGAGTAAACAGAATAAATGAAAAGACGTTGTCAACAAGCAAGAGGAAACCCAGAAAATATAAAAGCAAACAAAAATAATTTGGACCATGCGACACAGAAACAGTTTACACGGACCAGGAAGGCAATACTAAATTAGTAATAGGGTACCAAATACCTCTACACAATAAAAAAGATGTGGAACACGCAAAATCAACAACAAGAAATACACCACTGGTCCTCCCGATACCAACATCACTACCACCAGCAGTTCGAATACCACTATTAGCGATGCCACCAACAGCACAACTACAAAAATTGTCGAGTGAAACGCCAACACCTATGCCGGAAGTAGTAACAGGACCATTAGACGATACGGCAGGACTAAGGTTCTGTGCCCAAGTACCTTTAGGCATGGTCCCTGAAACGTTCGCAAAAATATTTGTGGTGTTTGGACCACTGGACCGCATAACTTTCATCCCCATAAAAAACAAGAATATAATACACCACTAAGAAAATACCTGGCTTTTGTACAATATTTCAACAAAGGGGATGCAAAAAAAGCCATAGACCACTGCAACGACAGGTTTAAATAGAAATGGTCATCACCAAGACATCTCCGAAAAAATAAAACACAATATGGAAAATACCACAGTGTATGTGGAAGAATGAGTGATTATAGGAATAAAGTGGACCACGAATTCGTATGCAAGATACAAAACGGACAAAATCTAAAATATCACAAAGAGTGCGGAAAATACATCCAGTATCAATACATGGATGATCACGAGCAACACTACACAAGAGACCGAGAAGAAGACGTATGCCTAGACATAGAAAAAGAGCAAATGTGCAGGACCCAATCAACTTCACCAGATGTGATAATAATAGAGTAAATAGTTTTACGAGAAATACCACAAGAGCATGACCAAAGAAATATACAAAGAACAACAATGGACCAGAACATCAACCCAGTCGGTGATGAAGAACAAAATTTATGGATAGAAGAAAATCATAAACCAATCATCGAGGAAGAAGAAGATAAAATGAGCATTTATAGTTTTGCACCATTATCACAATCATTTTTTATTTCTTCCTTTATTTATAAAATTTTTTTCTTACTGGTTAACATTGTATATGGCACCAAAAACTAGGGGGACCTAAAATAAATGATATATTTTTATACTTTTACAATTACACCAAATTTAATTGCAATCCTTATGTATCCATAGAATTAAAATATAAAATATAATATTATAAACTAACAAAATGAAGTATCCAAACATAAGACAATTACTTAGCGCAGGAAATCGAAAAGTACTAACAATTAAGGATATAAGGAACCCAATGTAAGACCACGGACCACAATAACAAGTGTAAGTGGATTATTAATTAAAACGCATGTTTAATACCCATAAATAATACCAAAGCAACAGAAAGATTCGATAATCCCTGCAACCACACACCCGAACATAAAAACAAAACATTTAGGACCAGCAGAAGTCTCGTCAAAGGCGTTTCTCTAATCAAAATCCCACCAATCAAACACACCAAGTGTGTATTCAAGCCAAACAATCGTAGGCTAAAGGCATTAAAGAACCATGAGCGAAAGCATCAACATATGATATAACACACATACATCATGTGCTGAGCAATAGCTAACAAGGTATCAACAACATCACACATAGGATGGAGAAACAGCACAGTTGACTGAAGACAGTGTAAGTAAAAAAAAAAATAATAACAATAGCGGTCAAATGAAAATTAAAAACCCTAACCCCTCCAAATATATCGAATCATTCTGACACAAATTTTTTTTCTTTCTTTCTCTCTCACTGGAATACATTGGACAAAAGTTTCTGTTTCTTCTTTTCCACTTATGGGACCACGTACCACAAATTAACGTTATAACAATTGTTTCTCGAGGACGAGAAACGTTCTCAAGGGAGGGAGGATGTTACGTGACGACTTTCCCGATCTATATTTGAAATAATAATTTCAATTGTAGAATCGAGAAAGTTCTACATGTATAATGGTACAGCGAAACTCAAGACCACAAAAGTATCAACTGGCTAAGAATCTCGCTAACCCAAACAACTTCCCCGCCAACGGCTAGAAGCGCACGTGCGGAGCTACGTTGTAGTTTCAGCCCGTAACTAGTTGCCGGGCCCCGTAAGGCCTAATAAGTGCAACAAGCGTCGACAATGTAACGCGACTAAGGGGAAGTAAGCTGGCGGCAGCGTGGGAGGTCCGGAACCTCATCCGAGCGCTCTCGAACCACGCTACTCACTCACTTCGTGATCGGGCGCAGAAGCCGGCGGACCTCTAGATTTCAAAGTTTATTCAAGATTTAGAACTCAGCTATTTAGATTTATTCTTTATTTCGAAGTTCAGTATTAGATATGTCCGAAATTTTAATCAAGAGACTTTTCATTTGCATTTGTATCCAAATTCTTTAAAAGAAAGAAAATATACGAATAAATTTGGTCCTTAGTTACTTTAATCCTTCATATTGAATAATTTCCAAAATCCCACTTTCCAAATTTCTGAAGTAAAAAGGAGAAAAAAGGATATGACCAGAAAAAAGGAAACCCAACACGAATCCTGACCAGATTCCACCGTGGTCATCGTAATCAAAACCACTTGCAACTTTTAAAAGTCAAAATTCTTATCAATGCATTGGGAAAAAAGCCAATGTTATTACAACTTTTAACATATAAAAATACACTAGAAATCAGAAATACAAGTAGCTAGAGTTATTAGATCCTCTGGAACAAGCATAACAAGATATGTTACCCGCCAAATCTAAAATTTCTCATAGCCCTCGAGCTGATAATTCCAACTAGAACATTTAAGTAAAAACTAAGATTTCTAAATAGTTCAACTAACATCTATACAAAAATTCAGATATCTTTAATACAAGACAAATGGAATACTAATTGGACATCAGCTACCAGGGGTAGGTTATAAAATTTTGATGTTACTTAATTAAAAATGACTGCATAAAAATGTAAGCCTTCATTAATAAATATATTCAAATTAATGTTTAGTTAAATGTTTAATGCCTTTATTCATAAATAATTTCTATTTTATATTAAATGATATATTTTCTTGCACTAAATCATAACCTCAAATTTTAAAATCATATTGCTTGGCGGGTTATTATCGAGTTTTCTACGGGTTAACTTCACCAGGTCACAGGGTAACTGGCAAAAACGGTTCCGATAAATTCGAGTAATTTCTCAAACTCGGGTATAAATCGGCAACAACTCCTCAAGATTTCTAGTAGGGAGCTTTTATTGAAATATATAAACAAATAGGAAAAGAAGTTCCGGATGCATTAGAAAGCGTAATTAATAAGCGAAAAGCAAAAATTGCTAAAACAAAAATTGATATAATAATGAATGGACGAAAAAGAAAATTTTTTCATAGTAACGCTGATAAAAATTATCCAAACCAGACCTCTCGCCAAATGCAGTTGCACTGTTGGGTGAAGAGCACCAAAAAAAATTTAATAGAGTATCAGAAAGATCGTAAAAACATTGAAGTGCTGACTCGAGACCAAAGTAATTCAGATTTATGGATCAATCTTTGAAAAATGTTGTTAACAGACTCAAATTTTGGTAGAATTTGCTGCATGAGACCATGAACATCATGCAGCAATTTAGTCAAATCGCTTCTTCTTCCTACACTGAATGATACACCAGCAATGGCTTATGGAAGGGAAGCTGAAGATGTTGCGCGTAAGGAATTCGAAAAATACTTGTCAAAGACTATAAAAATAAATGGTTTATTTATCGACCCAATTGATCCAAGATTGGGTGCATCACCTGATGAATTAATTGATGAAGACGGGATCGTGGAAATAAAAAATCCCTTTACTGAAAAAGATTTGCTACCAAAAGAGGCAATGAACACGATTCCTCATTTAAATTTCATTGATAAGAGAACAAATGTTGTACAACTAACACACGTAACGCAAAGAGAATACTGTATTTTTGCGTTGAGAACAACGAAAGGTATGGCAATTGAATGAGTTGAAAGAAATGATGATTTTTGGGAAAAAAATATGAAAACACAATTGTCTGCTTTCTATGACAATTGCTTACTACCAGAGATCTTAGATAGCAGATTTTTAAGAAACATGCATATTAGAGAACCAAATTATATTGTAGAAGCTAAACGTCAATATGAGGCTATTGGAAACAAAAAAAAAATGTCTCAAAAGTAAAAAATAATACGAATGACCTACTAGATATTATTGACAATCGCGTGGAAGAGAATAATTCAAAATCAACAGAAAAAGTGGTTTTATCTGAAAAAAGTGAATCACTAAAATCCGCGAAACGGAAGAAAGTAGCAAAAAGAAAGGAAAAACGTTCCTCGTAATAAAGCAATTTATGTTCACGAGTTTGACCGTTTAGAGCCATTGGAAGTTTTAGAATCACCAATTCATGAACAAACAAACACAGTTTTATCAAAATCACAGAATGTAATAGAAGATGTAAAAAATAATATCTTAAGTGCTTATGATGATGGTTCAGACGACGATGATGTCATTTTTACAGGTTACAAGACATATCCTAGTGCTTTCAATTAAACAGCAGTAGAAAGTTTTAAAAGTTATTTCGAAACAAAGGCAATGGAAGTTGATATAAATGAACTAAAAAAAAATTTAGATACAAAACAATGGTTAAATGACGATATAATAGATGTATTTTCCAGTATTTTGAAAGAAAATGAAATTATGACATGCAAAGTACTATGTATCAGTACTTTCAAATTGCTGTTGAACCGGCAAAATCTAAAAAAAGCATTGCCATTTTAGGTGGCAACTGTACTAAGCACTGGCGCGTAGCTTATTATGATGGATCCAATATTCTTGTATATGACAGTATACCTGGATACAGTGGAGTAAGCTAGTAGAAAACGAATTAAATTATTTATTAACAAGGTTTCCTAATATAAAAGAAAATAATGTTGTTTTTATAAAAATAAAGACAATACAACCTGATAGTAATAGTTGTAGTGTATATGCAACTGCCATTGCTTCATATATATTATTAAAAAAAGATCCTTCGGGTGTTACTTTTTCTATAGATGTTTCACTATTGAGGTGCCATTTTTTAAATATATTACAGACTAAAAAATTATCTCTGTTTCCTTTAAAAAATGCATAACATTTTATTGATTTTTCGACAAATATTATAGTTGATTACATGTTTTATGGATAGGTTTTATATCCTGTACCAGAAAATAAAATTGGTTACTATGCAAGTTGATAGAAAATTCATGCTGCGTTTACATTACTAAAATAAATTCGGTAAACCGACAGTTTTTTTATTTAAAGAATATAAGCATCTGATTTTATAAACTACCTTACATTAGACACGTAGTGTCACAACATAATATTGTTACAACATAATATCTGATTTTTCTTCGACTTTTATCTAGCGCAAATATAGTCAATTTGCACTAAATTACACTAGACGCACACAGAAAACTTGCATAGTCAAATATCCACTGAAAGAAGAAATGAGAAATCAGAAAATTGATTAACATTGTAAGAATTAACTAAGAAAGCTATCATTGACAAAAAATATCTCGGATTATTAATTTATCAACTATCAGCATTTTCTAATAAAAATATAAATTTTAGACTGTAATTTGTCCAATTTAGTTACTGATAAACTCTTAATAAATTTTTTTAGTCAACATAAACATCATGTTGGAAAATATAGGTACGTAAATCTGGTTTTTTTAATCACTTTTGCAAGAAAAAGTCAAGAATTCGACCTGTAAACTTGTATCATTTATTGTAGTATTTCAATTCTGTAAGTTAATTAAAAACTTAGTTAGAAATTACAGGAAGATGGGATTTTATTTGCAAGGGTTTTAGCTGTAACTGAACATATAAATTATAAAAACATTCTAACCATAAAAGCATTTTTGTTTCAAATCTTATTGAATTTTGCGATATTTCTGTACGCTATTGCAGGAAATCAATCGGATTTCGCTTTCAGTGGCGTTACTTTTCTTGTATCACTTTTTTATAACGATAAAAAATCCAAAAATATTTACGTTTATAAAGTAGTTTAAATCATAAAGCAGTTTCTTATTAAACACATTTTTAGCACATATTTGCAGCTAACATAGGTAGTCTGCGAGTAGAAAAACTTTTCATTTTACACCGATAATATCGCGATTTTGTAAACCGATTGGAATGGCCTGTCGTTGAATAGGCGTGAGATCTTTATAACCAATTTTGTCAATAATATCCAAGATTTCTTTAGGAAAACCTGATTCCTTCCACGACCGGATCGGATCAGAGGAATCCCCAATTTCAAAGTATATAGGGTCGCGCCGTAGACAAATCGTACTTTGTACTTTTTCTTGCCAAAGCGGCGCTATCGCGCCCCTAGATAATTTAAATTTAATATTTTACTAATTCAACAGAAAAAAATTAAAACTCTTCGTTGTACTCGTATTTTTTACTTCTTTCCCCCTCGCTAAACATTTTAAGTAAATATTATTCTTCCATAAATTTTACGTGTTTCGTAAAATGAAACAAAAACCTCTGCTGTTTTTCTACTCGAATTTCTACATTATCTATACTTACAGTGTAGTTAATGTCAAATAATAAATCAAATAAGTAATTCTGATTTTTTTCAGAATTTTTGACGCAAATTTTAAAAATTTTTACGTCATATTTAAAATTTGCGCAGTTCTGCCACTACAAAATTTGAGGAAAAAAAATCGCGTCCGAGATACGGCGTTTCCGAAGCTGCGGCTCAGATACGGCGTTTCCGAAGCCTCGGCTGAGATACGGCGATCCCGAAGCCACCGCCGGGATACGGCGTTCTCGAAGCCGCGGCTGAGATACGGTGATCTTCCAGTCAGCCGTCGATATACAGTATGCGAAAGAGAGAGGATATGTAGACGGGAGCGAGTGAGAGAGAGCGAGAGAGAGAGAGAGAACACGTGCCAGTAGAGAGAGAAGAAAGAGCGCGCAGAGTGGGGATGTCTCCGCTGAGCCGCCGTATGCGTGCGAGAGAGGAAGCAAGAGACGGCAGGGTGGGGATAGCCAAACATAACGGCGCCGTAACGCATTCCAACCAATTCACTCCGTCCCATAAGAAGTTATCACTTCAAAAATTTCTGAGACTTATATTTGACAGAAGGGGGTATTGTATTAATCTATCACGAAGTATGGACGTTTTTCTATTATTATTTGTTTTCCATAATACGGGCAGTTACATAATATATAGTCTGCGGAGACCGGGCAGCAGTTCAGAAGGACTGTTGCCCGGTCCCCACAGATTACAGAACAATGTTCGAAGCAGCGTGAACTAGTAAGAAGCAAAAAAGCAGAAAAAAAGTATGGTCATTCTGTGTTGGAGAATAACTTTTTTCGTGTAAAAAACCAATAATTTTAAATTTAAAGAATGAAAAAAATTGCTGCTATTTTAACGTAAAAATAGAAAATTTTTGAAAATCTGACGGCACTATTGAAAATCTGTGGTAAAGAAAATACAAATTTTATATTATAGATTTTCATATGTATGTATTGCTGGGCTACACTGAAAACAACTCAGGGAATAAGCTGTACGATTCACAGGCAACCAGTGCTCCCCAGATTTTCATACAGCGAAGTCACGAATTTCGGAGTACTCGAGCGGTCCGAAATCGCCATACTGCTGTACAGTAAGCATCGTGAGAAGAGGAGAACTCTTTCAAGAGCAAAACAATGCTCGTATAGACACGCTCAGCGTTGTGCTTTTGAGGTTGGTATAAAGGAGGGGGCTAGATAACCTCACTTTTAACCTTCTGCGCATTCGACGTGTATCTACCGCGTATGTGCTACGCAATCTCCGCTTACCGCAGTGGCCAGTGCTTTGATCGGTTCAACTTTTCGGCGATATTATATTTAAGTGAATGCGCAGTGCAAAACGGCAATGACGACGAGATGCAGCAATGTTATAAGTACTTAGTTTAAAGATCAGAAGTCCTGCTATGACGCCTGTACGTTGTGTTTTGATATTATCATCGAAGCAAAGCCGAACAGTTATGATCTGGGCAACCGGCTGGCGACATGTCTACGCCTGTCGTGTATGTCTTGACGTTTTCAAGCAACTTCCTGGCTTCTGCACATTCGATAGTGATGCACCCAGAATGGCCCTAACGATGCGATGTGTGAGTGTCAGTCCATCGAGAAATGCTTCAGTATGGGGAGAAAACGTTACTCCGTAAATGTACTCTAACGAGAAACTTAATTTTTTGCTTGAAGGTTATCTTTTGTTTTTATGACTACTGCAGCTGCTGATCTTGCTACCGCTGATTCTACTACTGTGCTGATATATTTTTCTTGCTACATACTATCTAGGTGACGATTCACCATCACACGAGACCCACAAAAATTATTACTGTGTTCTTGCAGCATTAATCATTTTCACAACAAATATTTATTGTGTTATGTGCAGGGAAATCAGTGACCATGTGATCTGTTTTTAAAGTTAAATCAGTGATCTAATTTTGATGTTTCCTACTTTCAGTTATGTGAGTAGTAAGTAAGCCGTTATGGGGAGACATAACAAATGACGTCATCACTGGCGCATGCTTATCTTATCAAAGTAAACAAGTCATAAAGATAAGGTATCATGTTTATAGATAAGGGTATCATGTTTATACAGATAAAGATATCATATTTACATAAACAAACAAGATATCTTTACCACAATAATAAACAATAGGCGCATCCTTATCTTATCAATGTAAATAAGTCATAAAGATAAGGTATCGTGTTTCTAGATAAGGATATCATGTTTATACGTGCGTAATTAAGATATCATGTTTACATAAACAAAGAAGATATCTTTACCACAATAATAATCCATGATGATACTTTTTTATTATGAAAACAGGAAATAAAGATTTGTTTACATTGATAAGATAAGGATACAATAGTAATGATGTCATTTGTTGTCTCCACATATCAAGTTAGTAAATAAAAAATTCATTTCTTGCAATGTATCATGGTTTTTATTATTATAAACAAATGTAAATGCAAGCACACATGTGTACACATACGTACACTTACGCGAGCACACACACAGACACACACACACATACTCACACGCACACACACGCGCACACAATCGTGACCACGTTGTGTCGTTCGTATCGTATCGTCTCACACACACACACACACACACACACACACATACACTTTCATGACACGTTGTATCATTCGCATTACCGTCTGCGTGCGTCATAGTGACACCTTGTGTCGTCTGCTAACGCAGGAAGGGACGCTACCTTCTTACACTGCTCTTTTCGCTCGTTCTCTATCCCCCTCTCTCGTTCTCTATTCCTCTCTCTCTCTCACTCTCTCTCCCTCTCTCTCTCTCTCTCTCTCTCTCTCTCTCTCTCTCTCTCTCTCTCTCGACCCTTCTCTCCCCGACGCACATGCTTTCCTTCTCACGCACTTTCTAGCTCTCGTTTCACTCCCTCTCTCCTACACGCACATTCTCTTCCTTATCTTTCTCACACACATACTCTCCCTTTCTCTCTCTCTCTCTTTTCTCTCTATCGCTCTCTCACGCACACGCTTTACCTCTCTCTTTTTCTCTAACGCCCAAGCTTTTCTGCATACACACACACATACACATACACACACATACACACACATACACACACACATTCACACACTCACACACACATACACACACACGCGCGCGCACTTGCGCACTTGCGCCACACACTAACACTATAACACTAAAAAACACTAACACTAATCAGTCTATCACGACTGACTCCTCTTCATGACCTGGTTCTATTTTAACGATCTCTCCTCTGTCATAAGGAGTATCGGGTGATGCTGGTGAGAAGTACTCGAGGAACTCCTCGCCTACATCAATCTCCTCGTCTTTTGGCACGATCTCCATCGTAGCGTCTTCAGCTGCATGTACTTGCTGCACCACCTGTGTAAAAAAAAAAAAAGATGTACATCATACATAAGCTGAATGTCATATGTACGTTGATTGACTTACCTGTTGTTGCTGCTGCATCTTCTCCTCATTGCGAGCCTCCTGCATCTCATTTCGCCTTACTATATCTAAACTGCAACACAGCAGTTCCTTCCTGCTACACGTTGTGCAGCGTCGTGCTCTGCACTCCGTGCAGAATGACCACTGGGTACGCTTGGTCATGCGGTTCATTATCCGGGCGCACTTCGCACACATGTCCCCTCTCTTCGCGGTATACAAATTCACCGGTCCAACCGATGGTGAATTTCGCAAATCGTGAAGCGCGCTCTTCACTTCCTCGCAGTCTTCATACAGCTGTGCGTATGTGTCACGGTGCTGCTGAATGAGGCGGGAAGCACGCTCCATTCGCGATATCAAAAGAGCGTATTTCTCCTCCAATTGCTTTAACATGACACTTTTTACTGACATCTTGCTTCGACTACTATCGGCTTGGTACTGACGACTGTAGTCGAAGCAGTCATCTGTAGGGCCTAGGAGGAAAAGGAGGTACGAAGGAGAAAAATTTAGATTTGTGTTGATTATTGTTCGAAAGCGCACGTGTGCTCGTACACCCGATACCCGAACGAGCTGGCTGACGCATTGTGCAGCGAAATGCTTGACGGATACGGGATACTTTTTACGAGCACGAGAGAGCATAACCTTTGACTCTCAAGTGCTCTTCGCAGAAAGTCGATATTGTTTAGTATACACTTGTCGCCATGAGTCTTAGCAGGCGATACCTATACAGCGGAGATGAATGAGTGTGAGAAAACAACTACACGTGTTTGATACTGCTTGCTGCTCGACGAACACTGGATACTTTTTTACGATTGTGTGTGTGTGTGCGTGTGTGTGAGAAAGAGAGAGAGAGAGAGAGAGAGAGAGAGAGAGAGAGAGAGAGAGAGCATGATCTTTGACTCTCGATTGCTCTAAGCGTGAACTTGATATTCTTAGTACCTACTCGACGGTAAGAGTCTTTGCACCCGATACCTATAAGCAGAAAAAATGGATCAGTGTGACAAAACAACGGTTCAGAGTAATCTCAAATGTAATTAACACGTGGATTCTCGGAACCGTATACTTGATACTGTTTGTGTGAGAATCGCTATGGCACAGGAAGTCGAATGCTATTAAATGTGATTGAGCATTGATTTAGCCGCCTTGTATCGTGCGATAATCGTCGACGGTATTATTATTTCAGATTGTTATGCATCTTGGACCTGTGAGAGCGTAGGTAATATAATACCTATGAATCACTCGATCCTCTTACGGTTTAAGTGACATTCGACGAAATTTTGATACTCGCGAATGATATAGCTGAGGCAAAACTTATAACAGGATGTTATTTTTTGCGTTTTATACTGTTGTGCGAGTCCACACATTCCCCCACTAGCAAGACGTTTTTTATACTATATAAACCCTACGTTGACCTCAGGGGCTCAGTAGTCATGAGAGTAGTTGCATTAAATCAAGAGCTCGCAAGCATGTATAACGTAGCCGAGGAGTCTTTACGCACTGTAGTGCTTCGCATCGCGGGCAATCTTCAAACAAATAGTGTTGTTAGACGCAGGTGTACAAGAAGCTGGTGTCTACGTGTGAAACGCATGGTTGCGTGTCAATTATGCCGTGAGTTTACACGGCTTTTACGATGCTGCAGGCCACGGAAAATTGCACAGCTTCATAGAGTCATTTTTAAAAAATGCAACTTAGCTGTGCGATGCGCAGCAGAATTTTGTATGCAACACAATTTTGCGCATTTACCTGTGTTGACGCGGCTAATGACAGCATTCGAAGAGAATAATGGTGAGTACATTTTTATTGATTGTAATTTTTCTGCACTATATCGCGTTGTCATTAATAAAAATCAAACAGCGCTTGTACTTGGCAACGAGGTAAACGCTGCCACAACTGATAGCGTCGTCTGCTGCTGCTACAAGCTCTGTTTCATTCACTCACGCGCGCGTGCGCGCATACACACATTCGTAACGCTGTGTCGTCTGCTCTCACCGTAGAACGCGTCGACTGCTACGCATGACACGTAGTGTTTTCAAATCGTCTGCTTCAGCGCTAGGGAAATTAGCTTCTTACACCTGTCATATTACATAGCATGCAATGCGTATCTCTCTATCATTACAGTAATATAACGTATAATTATAAAAATAAAGAATATAAATCCGCTATATTCAATGACAGTGAGAATACTTTTTTTTAATCAACTGTTTTTATCGCTGTACTTCTTGCTTTTTTATTAAAAATGTGTAATCAAATATCGGTTAATATTTTGTTTTAATTTATTCGACATCAAAGAGATTTTAATACTCATGTGATGTATGCATCACTATCTTCGAATACATATAACGTTTATTATAAAAAGTAAGCGCTGTATTTTTAACATAAAATTGTTTTTACATTTCAGCATTAGAAAATTTATTAGCCGACGTAACCTCTGATGAAGATGATATTACAGAATACACATCGAGTGAGAATGTTGAACATACGTCATCGGATGAAGGTGAGGAGGAGGAGGAGGAGGAGGAGGCAGAGAGAGAGGCAAGTGAGACGGAGGATACAGCACAAGCGGGGTATGCTGTAGCCGATGTACAGTTTGTACCGGATGAAATGGTGGGGGTGAGCGCTGCCGATGCACACGGAGAGGAGGAGGAGAGCGAAGCCGTAACGAGAGAAGCAGCAGCAGCAGCAGCAGCAGCTATGGCTGCGGCGCCTGCAGCTGTGCGTCTTCAGGTGAATGATGCGATGGAGGAGGAGGAGGAGGAGGAGGAGGAGGAGGAGGAGGAAGAGGAAGGTGAAACAGTAGAGAGAGCACAGAATAACCACGATGCTAGAGCGGAGGAGGCTGAAGATGTACCTGCCAATAGGGATTCTCAGTGTATGACTAATGTTGACCACCTTCTTGCCGCATGTACAGAGCCAATAGCTGCTGCTAATAATATTCTACAGCGCTTGATGGAACGAGCAGCTGATGAAAGCGAAAATATTATTGAGTATTCGCAGCATCCATGTGTCAAAAGACGGCAACAAATCCTCGACTTTTTAGCCCGACCAGTCGAACCCGAAGAAATGCGGTACACGAGAAGAAGTGCTGAAGGATTTGTCACCGAGCATTTTTTTAACCAGGGAAATCCAAGAGATCGTCAAATTAATGAACGTGAGTATTATGCTGTATTTAAATATATATTTTTCTTGAAATAAATTCTTACTTTTGAATATTATATAAGTTATTCGACGTGGTCTCGAAGGATTTTCTAAGTACCCCAGGGCTTTGAAACAAGATATCATGCGTATCATGTATGTTCGAAGAGCACAAGAAATACGTTGGTTTTTCAATGCTTGTAAAGATAAAAATTCCATACTGTTAGACACTGAAAATTTACCTGAAGTGTTTAATCGCCTGGGGCAGAGTTTTTCAGGACCACCAGAAGAATAATTTAAAAATAAGAAAGTGTAAAATAGGTTATTCAAATATTTTGTATTCAATAAATTTTTTCAGAACATAATCACTCTGACGATTCGTCATGTTCTTCTTCTACAACCATTTTTCCCTTATCTACATCATCTTCGAACTCCAATACTTCTGTAGAATCGCAGGATTACGAGGCCGATGAAAGCGATTTTTCTATTCAAGTTGGTGGAGGACAAAGAAGAAGAATTGAAAATTCAAGCAGCAATAATGATGATGATGATTTGTCTGACTACGAACAAGAGGATAATCAGCCCAGTGAGGAGTCAGAGGAGGAGGAGGAGGAGGAGGAGATCATCGAGGATGAGGAGGAGGAGGAGAGAAGCGAAACAGACGATGAGGAAGGAGATGAGGATATCCAGCCTCCTGGTAATCGTTTTGATATTTTCCAACAAAATTCGCATTATATATCTAAGTATAAAATAGAAGGTAGACGTATTGTGCTAAAAATAAGATCTCCACCGGAGGATGGATCTATAAATCCGATACTTTGGTTGGAATTAGTTATTCGTGATATTTATGCTTATATAATTTCACTATGTAATGAAAACGACATGATTGGTGTCTCCGTTAGAAGTTTAAATTTTGCACTAGGCCCGGGTGGGTTATCTTTACGATTAGTAAATAATTTTTTCTACAATGATTTATGGAATTTAATAAGCGGATTAGCTCAGAGTAATGAGGATTTTCAAATAGATGAGAGCTTTATTCTAACATTAACACTTGTTAATATACCTAATGGTGGCCGAGGTGGAAGTAGAAAGAGGATAAATGTTGATAGCTTAGCTCAGAGATCGGTTGTATCTATAAGAAATAACGATAATTTATGCTTGCCAAGAGCTTTAATTGTCGGGGAGGCTTTTATGATGTATAAAAAATTCTTTTCAAACGAAGCCATTGATACTTGGAATATTGTCAGAGATAGCAGACGTGGTATGCAAAAAGAGCGCGCAAATCTCCTTACTATTAATGCAAACGTCGTAATTCCTGCAAACGGGTGCGGTATACGAGAAATAGAGATGTATCAGCGGTATTATGTTGCAACAAATATTGCTATTGTAATATACGATAGTTTATCTTTTGGAAGTGGAGAACCGCCCTTTTACGATGGAAGACCTCTGTTAAATTCAAATTCTTTTGACGTTATAAATCTGTTGTACGACGCGCGAAGGCGACATTTCGATACAATATTAAATTTAACCGGTGCTGCACGCAATCGTTTTTTCTGCGAACATTGTAATAAAAGCTATAGATACGTAGATGAGCATAGATGTACAGCCAAATGTGACAGGTGTTTTTGTGTACCATCGTGTAATTCTAATATAGATATTATAAAGTGTGTAGAATGTAACCGAGAATTTTACGGACAAATATGTTTCGAGCGTCACAAAATAGATGGGTCATACAAAAAAAATAATAAAAAAATATGCGATGTAGTAAAAGTTTGTAATATGTGTTGCAAACGAATTAATATCTACAAGTCGAAGCACGAGTGTGGAATCAATTGGTGCATATGCCCAATCAATCGTGTGGAGGTGAAGGCATTTACAATGCATAGAGGTATTCTTGGCGATACACTGGACAACGTTATTCTAGGTCAAATACCCAAAAGAATAATCATTGGATTTGTGGATAACAAGGCATTCAATGGAAACAGAAAGTTTAATCCATTTAATTCCCAACATTTTAATATAAATTATATTTCTCTTTATGTGGATGGTGTACAGATTCCCAGCAAACCATTGCAGCCTCGATTTTCGGGTGAAAGTCAATTATTTATCGACTCGTTTCATACACTATATTCTGGGACTGGAATTCATTTTCTAAACGAAGCATTAATTATCTCACGAACGGACTACGATAAAGGGTATACATTATTTGCTTTTGATCTAACGCCTGATTTATCAGCAAATTCAGTTTCTCATTGGAATTTAATCAAGCACGGTAGTGTTCGTGTAGAGGTAAAATTTGAAAAAGCACTTGAATCTACAATCAATTGTATAATTTACGCCGAATACGACAACGTCTTGGAGATAGATTCAAGTAGACAAATAATAACGGATTTTAATGCATAATACTGTTAAAGCGCTGGAAAAGTAAGAGGAGAAGGTGGTGAGGGAAAAAAGGCTGAACGTCATACTCTCAGTGACGTTTGAGAAGTGAGAGAGTTTGGATCGACTGTGTGAATTTTTATAGTATCATGGATTACGTTATTAATATTCAGGGTTTGAGAGACCGTAACAACAAGTTTACACCCAAAGAAGTTGGTGTACTTGGTTTAAAGCACAGAATCGTCCAACATTGGACAGTTAAGGAACCCCATAGATTTGAAGAACTTGCAACTGGACTTAAAAGAAGTAACGAGTACATCTCTAATCATTTTCATGGAATTCGTTGGCATGAAGGTGACATCACCATTGAACAACTACAGTATCATTTACAACAAATAGCCAAAGTGGCTATACGTATTTTTACACGCGGTCATGACAATTGGCGATTCCTGGAGACTGTAATGTGTCGGGAAGTTGTGAACGTTGAAGAAATATATGCCCCGAATTTTGACGAATTGAAAATAAATTATCCAGGTAACTTCATGTGTTTAAATCATGGCATTCAAGGTATAAACTCCAGTCGCGATTGTGCTCTCAATCATGCATATGTGCTACGAAAGTGGCTACACTCTATAGCAGGAGATATAACGCAAGATTCTGCACAGAAATTTAGTGATGCATTGTACTGCAAACTAAACTCGCGGGTACGTACAGCTACTTCATCGTCTATTTACGCGACACACGAAGAGGACGTATAATAATAGTAATAATAATAATAGAATGAATACACAAGAATTACTAAAAGCTCTTGACCCGTTAACCGTCAAGACAGTTGGCGTGTATGCTGCGGATAGAATTCCAAACGTTTTGGACTACCCCGCGGCCATCATAGCTAATACAGATGATCACACGAAGAAAGGAACACATTGGATTGCTATCTACATAGACTCAAACGGTTATGGAACATACTTTGACAGTTACGGACTACCACCAATGTCCCAACATCATCTTAAACGACTCAAAAGAAATTGCAAACGGTATCAGTGGAATAAAAAAAAGTTGCAAAGCTTTGATTCACAGGTGTGTGGTCAGTATTGTGTTATGTTCCTTTACCATATGGTTAGGCTACCTAACTTACGCACGTTTTGTCATAAGTTCTCGCGAGATTCACGAAAAAATGACGCTATAGTTGTATCGTTCTATAAAAAGCTGTTACGAAATAATAATCATCGTGTACGCTCGAAAGATGTTAGGAGGTTTGGAAGTGAAGCCTCGCGCGGCTCAGGATTTTGTAATCAAACATGTACTTCGAGAATGTATGTAAAGTAATAATAATAATAATAATTGTCAGATATCATGTAGTAAAAAAATGAATAAAGTGTAATCTTTCATAATATAAAAAATGTTTTCATTTATAGAGCCTTACTCATTCCTTTAATTTCATACCGTAGTACTATGATATATTTTTTTCCTGTTGCATCACACCTTGCTGTATAGTTCTGAGTACATATACATCGGAATTTATTAACGGTTATAATACTAACATCCGGTGATATTTACTGTTTAGTTTTATATTTCATTTCAATCTTTATCTGTAAGCTGATAAAACTGACGGTTGTAATAATAGTAGTAGTAGACTAAACATCCTGTTCTTAAAAATTCGGAGAAATGTAACCGTAGCCTTTGACGGTTAACGAATATGATACTTCCTTTGTGAAGTTCTGAGAATACACGCGCGAAAATCTGTCCCCACTACATTCGATCGTTTTACTTTAAGGTAGTGGGAGTAAAATGTATAAAAGAGGTTGAAGAGTGAGGAGCTCCATCAGTTCTTGCATGAAAGTTTGAGAGATCGTTTGCTAAGTGTAACTCTGTATATTATACCTCTTGTTTTCTCGTACCATGGCTCAATCAAGTGTCAGTGTTCCATCTCGTGTGCAGAACGTTCTGAAAAATATGCTGCTCTCCACGTCCTACGCCATTAATAAGTCAAACTCGAAACGCGTTACTCTTGGTTTAGAAAGTTACCAGGGAAGCTATCGTCCAGTGGTGAAACTCTCAACGTCTACAACATGTTTTAAATCCGTCAAATTTGATGCATCTGGCTGGAAGGTGTTCAAAAATTATTTCGATCTTATAAATTGCTATTTCCAAGATGCGTACAGATTCCAAAGTGAATACGCTCGACCAACGAAGGTGTACATGGAGAATCATGATCTGATGTTTACTTCTTCATACAATACCAAATCCATATTGATAGAAGAAAGACCTGTCGGAACATCCATCTTTCCAAATCTTTTGATTGACGAAGAAAACGATGATGTACTGCATACAGTTAGTGCTACCCATTTCAATGACTACACTGGTGGTGGTGGTGGTGCTGCTGCTGCTGCTACTGTTACGGATGGTGAGAATCTACGTCATCAACCACCACGAGCAAAGAAACAAAAAACAGCTTATCACCAACCATCGATATGCATGCAGCAAGTCACTTTTGACGGGCTAAAAATTGTCTCACAGTGTATTGACGAACGTATGAGTAAACTTGAAGAGTGTGTTGATAAAGTGAATGAAATTGTTGCTCATATTAAGAAGTTTATAATTGACTGTATTAAAAACGATTGTATTGATAAAGACCCTAATTCTATACTAAAGACGTATGAGGTGTTTCAGCAATATTATACTTTATACACTGAAAATATTAAAATTATAATTCACGACAAGTTTAAAGATACTATTGAGGAAACAATTTTAAATATAATCTTATGTGAAATAGGTGCTTTTCAATTGTTTGATATATATATAAAGACATTTATACTACCATAATTAAAGTATAAATATACATGCTATTTTTTGTCATTACGCTTTGTACATATGTCTTCCTTTCTTGTAATAAACCAGAAAATATTAAAATATTCATTTTTTGTAACATCATTTAAACCTCCCACCCTACTGCCACTTCTTACGACTCTCTATAAATATCATCTCTACATAAGTATGATCTCATTGCTTCACGTACACTTGACGGGTCATAATCGTAATATGGACAAACACAATATGGAGAAGAAGAAAAAAGAAGGTTCAGGTCGAGAGGAAGTGAAATATAAACCGGCTTCTGGATTCCAAAAGTATCTACATCAATATTCTCCCAATACTGGATCATTCCCGAAAAAAGAAGGGTATAGGAGTTATTGTCCTGACAAGGAAGCAAATAAAGATTCCAAATATCAAGGACACAACAATACTGATTGGGGATAGCAACAATAAAGTCTTATTCTAAGACTTTTATTTATCAATCAAAATCGGTCCTTTTTAGGACCACAATATTTCTATAAACGTACTACAAACTTATAATACATAAAAATCTCATTATCTTATGACGTCATAAGAGGTGTACATGACGTCAGTAACATTCCATATTTATCTTAATTGTTTACAAGATAAATGCTTAAAACGTTGGCGATACCTTATCTTTATTTCCTGTTTTCATAATAAAAAAGTATCATCATGGATTATTTTTGTGGTAAAGATATCTTCTTTGTTTATGTAAACATGATATCTTAATTACGCACGTATAAACATGATATCCTTATCTTAATTGACTGTTTATAAACGTGATTCCTTATCTTTATTACTTGTAAATTACCGTTATTGTTTATTATTGTGGTAAAGATATCTTGTTTGTTTATGTAAACATGATATCTTTATCTGTACAAACATGATTCCCTTATCTAGAAACACGATAACTTATCTTTATGACTTGTTTACATTGATAAGATAAGGATGCGCCTATTGTTTATTATTGTGGTAAAGATATCTTGTTTGTTTATGTAAACATGATATCTTTATCTGTATAAACATGATACCCTTATCTATAAACATGATACCTTATCTTTACGACTTGTTTACATTGATAAGATAAGCATGCGCCAGTGATGACGTCATTTGTTATGTCTCCCCATAACGGCTTACTTACTACTTATGTGGAATTGGTGTCGCAATTCACACCATGCATGCACTACCCATGGAAGTTGACTCGCACTGTCTGGGGAGTGTAGTTCGACGTTGCTTGGTACTTTGAATACGTGAAGGTGTCTGTGGATCAAATTTACACTCATGAAGCAGTGTAGACTGGCCTTGTTGACATCTTCAACCATATCAAGGTGACCCTGGAGCTAGATTTACTCTTCCTGCCGTGGTGCTGATTGGCATCCCTGGATACCTCAACGTTATCTGATCGTGCTGCTTGGTGTTTCTGGCTGATCTAACCATCTGAAGTCAATCCTGGAGGTATATTCAAACTTTCTGTCTGTGCTGAAGACGTTTCTAGTTGCATGAACCACCTGGAAATAACCATAGAGCTGTATTTTTGTTCTCTGGCAGTCCTGGTTGGCGTTGCTGGCTGCTTGAGCCACCTCAAGATGATCTGGAAGCTGGATCCGTACTTTCTGGGAGTAATGGTGCGTGTTCTTGGATACTTAAACCACTTTAATAGGGCTATGGAGATGAGTTTATACTATACGACATGATAATGTTCAAAATATTATAATAACTTGTGCTGTATCTTTAATTGATATTGTACTTCGTGTCACGAAGGACTATTCAGTTCCAGGTTACAAATTAGAACGAATACACTGTAAGTTAAGTTTAATTGTACTAACGTCAAAGTAACTATAAGATACCAACGTACTAAGCAATAATATCTTGTAAGAAACTGTATTGTTCGCTGATTTCTGGGTTGTCCCGAATAAAACAAAGATAACAATTTAATCAGTTTCTACAATTATTATTCTATTAATTAAGAGTAATCCATAAAATAGCCTAAATCCTAAAGAAGTAAATAGAAGGATAATCAAGTGCCTACAACAGCAATAGTTACAAAGGTAAGAACTCCAGGACATGCACAACGTCCGCGCGTAAGCATAAAAGCAGACTCAGTATCGTCCACTAAAAGCGGACAGACTAGAGTCCGCGCACGAGAGTGTCCGCGCATGACCCACCAACGTGACAGTCACGTGTCCACTTTTGCATTTAGATATATATTATATATCTAGATATCCAGTCCATCCATTCAATTCAAGTATCTCTAGTAACAATAAATCTCTCGAGCTTATGCTAGTTCTCGCGAATAAATAATTATTTGTAAAACTCGCGCAGTCCGTATCTCTATCAAATATGGTCTTTACACAGCTAATCAAATAAACTAATAAGTATAGATTATATTGCTTGCATGAAAACAATTTTTTTATGTAAATAATTTTATTCCTGGCATCTCAGCTTTCTACTGTATTGCATGGTTGTGCTATCTATACGCATACTAATTTGGCTTCTAATAAATTGCATGCTACAAATTATTATACATTCAAATTGCTTTTTAAACAATTTAAACAGAAAAAAACCGAAAGTTATATAAACTTAACATATGTTAGACTTCAAAAACTCAAATAAAAAAAAATAAACGAAAAAAAGATATATATAGAAACAAAATGAATGCAATGAAAATAAATAAAATTACAGTACGGCATAAGTATGTCAGAAGTACTTCATTGCAAGACAAATTTCTCTATTTTTGTTTTATTGATGACTATATTTCTTGTAGTGCATGCTTATTTTTTCTATATAAAAGAATTATTATTAGTTGTGATACAAAGAACTATTACATTGAATAACAAGAAATAATATTTACACGAATAATACAAAAAAAAAAAATTGAAAGGAAATAGAAAATAATTTTATGTATTACTTAAAATTGCAAAATTCAATATAGAATTATGGAAATCGCTTCTCATAAATTATATCTATTGAAGGCTTTATCAGATACGCGTATTTATAACTTTTTATATTTCTTGTATGCTTTGTATAATACTTATATGTTACTATCTAATAAGTTTTTTATTGAATGTTGAATGTTTTACGGCTCGCGTCTTTTCATACTATACAAACGCTCTATGGGAAAAAGGAGTGCTTGCACTAGGTGTTCGCGCAATTTGAGGTTAGTGCTCTTTCGAAAAAAATAGAGCCGGTATATTAGAGAGTGAGCACGTTTACATATTTGTGTAACGTGCTCTTTCCACTTGAGTTTGGAGTCTAGCACTAACCCCAGATTGCGCACAGATGGTGCATAGTCGAACCTGGCTCCCCCTATACTTATAAAGGTGTTAGCAGTAGAAGGTAGTGCATTTATATAGTAGGGGAAACCAAGGGCGATTGCCTTAGTCTTAAGGATATTCTGTTTAGGTCTATTTAGTGCAGCCTAGCCCATTGTCCTCGGTGTTAGCACTCGTCCTGACAGAACAGGAATTGAGCTCCTCAAGGTGGCATTGGCTGTAAATATGCAGGTCATTTGCGTATATTAGATGGGACAAATATAAATCCAGGTAAAAACCAATATTATTGATATACAACGAGAACAACGAGGGGCCTAAAACTGACCCCTGTGGGACACCGGTGTTTAATGGTAAAAAAGTGGGGAGTTCGTTGTTGTCACCAATGACGGTCTATTTTCTTCCCGAGAGGTAAGATGCAAGCCAGCGGATAACCTGCTTAGAAAAGCCAAAAGAGGATAGCTTTCCGAGTAGCCTGACATGACACACAGTATCAAACGCCTTGCTATCCTAAGCCTGTGTTATGTCCTAAGCTATTGAAAGCTGTCGCCGACAGTAATTCTATGGGTTATTCTGCTTCCTTAAACACGGACGGGGACGAAGCTTCGGAGCGCGAAGCTGAGCGCCGTCGGTGCTTGACTACTTCCGCGATCTATTTAATAGAACATCCTCAGGTAGCTACCGGGTAGTCTTTTAAAACCGTATTAATTTCACGACATGCGCAAATTTAATTTAGGTTTCTCAATTCGGATTCTGCTATTTATATTAATAACTCGCCAAAAAGATGTAACCGTAACCGTGAGGTCTTTATCGCAATATGATGCTACTTAAACTACTAATTATGAGAGAGAAAGAGAGAAGCGCGCGATGGAAGTATACTGCTTATTTAATCGAAATCACTTACCTTATATTTTTTTTCTCTGCGTCGGACCTGCTCCGCTTCCTGCACGTCCTCTCAGCGGCTTCGACTCAGCTTTCCAAAGCGGATGGTTTCGATTTGAACAGGGCTACAGGGATCAGGAGCTTTCGGGTTAATTATTCACTTGCGATTAAAATTTTAATGCAGTTTATTCAATTTGTCACAGAATTTAGATAACGCTCGCTTGCAATTATCATAAACTTTTGAATCATTTATCAAAAACAAGGAACCACAATGTAAATATTCTACAACTGCAAATTATTTAAATTTAAATGATAGAAGTTTTCAAAGTCTTTTTGCTAGTTAAAATATTATAAGTCCTGGATCTAAATTTTCCTAAGTCCCGTGTTGTAAAAATGATTCTAATTCGCGATCTACCGAAATAATTCTAAGTTCCAAGATGTTATACCGGAACGAGCTCGGGCAGAGCTTTCGCGTGACAACGATTTTTGAAGCAGACTAACGATGTGAGGACCTGTTGCTGGGCTTTTTTATGCTCTCGTAGGAGAGGCGTTCTCCGATTTTCGTCTCCTCGGCGGGATGAGTGTTTGGCCAATTAGGAGGCCTAGATGCAGCTTCTTGCCTTATTTGGAGCTTTTTATACATGTGACGTTGTAGAGAGGGCCAATCAGAAAACCAAAGTAAAAATCATCTCTTCTAGTACATCGAGTCTAACTTGCCTCTGATTTACCTTTTTTATCTGCCGACTCATAGAAGCTTCCTCTGTGTATTTTGAGCCGACTTGCGCGGTGTTCTCTTGTTTTATTTCTCTCTACTTGCGTCTGCTGTGTTCCCGACGTGGAGCCGAGATGTGTGCACATATCGATGTGCTTCGCTTAGCTTTGTGCCTCCGCTGTAGGCCTGCAGTGTGTGCGTTCATATTGGTGTGCCTCGCTTAGCTTTGAGCCTCCGCTGTAGAATTACAATGCATGTGTGCGTATCGGTGTGCTTCGCTTTGCCTCTTACCGTAGAGTCGTACTATGTGTATAAATCTCGGTGTTCTATTTGATCTTTATTATTTTACGTGAATTTACTATTATTATTGATTTTCCTAACTGATTTCACTCCGAGTTTAATTATGTTTTTATGTTTACTTCGCCTTATGTTTTCTTTCCTTATTCTTATTAATTCAATTAAATATTGAATTTGTCGAGTTTGCTATATCTTAGTATACACTGCATTCTAGTAGGGAGATCGATGGATTTACTTTATGATAACTAATCTTATTAGTTTTTAGTATTGTAAGAATGTGAAAGTAAGTGAGCATTTCACACATAGCATTTTGTTTAATTTTCATCCCCTCTATGTGGTCATATATCGCGTGTACTTCATTTATGAAGTCTTTTAATTAGTTGTCGATATTACAATTTTCGATCGCTCTTTGCTTTTTTATATAGTACACAGTCTATTAGTTAGTAACGGTTACAAGTTTTTTTGTCGTTATTTACTATCTCGTCGATTAGTGTACCTGTTTGAAGATCTCGCCTCAGGCTCTTTTCTACGTTTTTACATATGTTTATGTGTTCACGGCTTGGTTTTTGCTAAACTATAGCGGAAATTATGATTTTAAATCGGCTGTCTGCCTTTCTCTCTGTTACAATGCCGCTACCCTAAGTGGGTCTTGGGCGTTGTCGTCCAGATCGGATGGGTGGGTGCCTATCACCACTAAAAGTTTTAAATCCGTCAATGATAGTCTCTCGTATATCATCATCGAAGGTGAATGGCATAGATATATATTTATTAATGTACACTGTCCTACGGAGGACAAAAAAGAAAAAGCTAAGGATCTCTATTACGAAACTTTAGAACAGGTAATCGCCCAGTTTGCGTCTTACGACACAAGAATAGTATTATTAATTATTAATTTCAATGCTAAAATAGGTAGGGAGGAAATGTTTAGGCCTACTAAAGGGAAGGAAAGCCTGCACAAAGCCAGCAACAATAACGGTATTAGGGTCATAAATTTCGCGGCAGCAAACGATCTTATAATCAAAACTACGTGTTTTAAGCACAAGGACATACACAAAGCAACTTGGACATCACCGGACAGGGCCACACATAACCAAATTGATCATTTTCTCATTGAAAAAAGACGTCATACTAATGTTCTCGACGTAAGGGCTCATAGAGGGGCAGATAGCGACTTGCACCACTTCCTAGTAGTAGCCAAATTAAGAGCTAGAATAGTAGCGATTTAAAATAGTAAACAAACAAACAAGGTAGAAAGCTTCGATATTTAAAAGCTACGAGATAGAACAGAGCGAATTAGGTACCAGATAGAAATTAATAACAGGTTTTAGGCACTTGAAGAAGCAAACACATCGCCGGAGGGGAATGACGGACCGAATAGCTTATGGGAGGACATTGAAAAAACGGTAAAAGAGGCCGCGAACAAAGTACTGGGTAAAAAGAAAAAGCCAAAGTGTAAACCATGGTTTGACAAAGAGTACGACTGTGGTTTGAAAGGCGGAAAAAGGCTAAATTAGATAGCTTACACGATAGAAGCAATAGGACCGTAGAAGAGTATTCTAACGTAAGGAAACATGCGGGCGCGATCTACAGAAATAAGAAGCGGGAGTATCAAAAGAATCTCATTAGGAGAATAGAAACAGTAAGGAAAATAACCTTCGCGAAATGTACAGAGGGATTAACGCCATCAGAAAGGGTTCTAGGAGTAGTGCGCAATTGATGAAGGCCGAAAACGGGGACCTCGTAACAAATGACATCAAATTACTGTCGCTGTGGAAAAACTATTTCGATAAATTATTAAACGTGCACGAAAATAGCGAAGAATTAGGAGACGAAATTCACACTGCTGAACTCCGGGTGGAGGAACCGAGCTACCAAGAAATAGAGGCCGCAATTAAAAAAAAAAACAAAGCAGTGGGAAATGACTCTATACCAGCTGAGTTACTCAAATATGGGGGCATCGAGCTTACTTTTAAAATCTATAAACTAGTATGTGCCATCTGGAAAAATGAAACAATACCCGAAAATTGGAAGGAATCTATCATTATACCGATTTTTAAAAAGGGGGATAAGACAGACTGCAATAACTATAGGGGTATCTCACTTTTAGCAACGTGCTACAAAGTTTTATTAAATGTAATACAAGCTAGACTTACTTTTTTCGCGAAAGCTATAGTAGGAAATTATCAGTGTGGATTTCGGTGCAACAGATCGACACCGATCGAATGTTTACCATAAGACAGTTGTTAAAGAAAAAGTGTGAATTTTGCGAAACCATACATCAATTATTTATAGATTTTAAAAAAGCGTACGATTCTATTAATCGAAACAAAATGTTTCAAATTCTAGTACTTCTCGGTGTACCAAAAATTAAATATGTTTGAACGGAAGCACAGGAAAGGTCCGAGCAGGCGGTAATGTATCAGAACTCTTCACGATACGCGATGGTTTAAAACAAGAGGATGGGCTTTCTACGGTGCTGTTCAACTTAACGTTAGACTATGTTTAAAGTTTATTACCAAATTATTTTAATAATACTACAGCAATAAAAAAATGTTTTTCATTCTGAGCTGTGTCGGATAGTTGATAAATTAA